>CAUYPK010042835.1:0-22531 GCA_963574355.1 Loris lydekkerianus | reverse complement strand
TTTTTTGCATTCTGGATTTAATTCTCTTTTTTTACATACTTTTTCTGAAATTTTTGTATTGATAAAAATTTTTTTCTTTTTTTTTTTTTTTTTTTTTTTTTTTTTTTAACGGTATCTTTAAAGTTATGGCTAGGCCCTTGCCTGGATATAGAATTAAGATTATAGAATTCTGTCAATTTCAGCGTCAAGTGAAAATGAATGGAAATGTGCCACACATGAATTATAAAAAGTTTCTTCAAGATCAGGCTGGCATGTGGTTCAAATGCAGTCTCAGTCTAGGCTGATAAACCAGATTAGAAGACTGCTTATGGAGATTGGCTTTCTTTTCTTCTTAATCTTCCAACTTTTGATCTTCTAAATGCAAAACTAATATCATTTGGAATAGTATATCCATCTTGTGATCTGAAGACAATTGGAGCTATATTTTTTTAAAAAATTGTCTTTCCTATAGAGAATGGTGAGCACTGTTAGTTGCTATAAATGTATTTTATAATTGCTTCAAAATAATATGTATATATCTGTATATCTCCAAAATAATAAATGTAAGAGTTCATGAAGTCAAATAATGATAAAAGATGCAAAACAATTTACTTCCAGTCCCTCACCTTTACCCCCATTCAGCTTCTCAGAGTCAGAGACATTAAGTCTTGTTTCTTCTTTGTCTCTGTATTAATATTATTTACTTATGGCTCGGCGCCTATAGCTCAGCGGCTAGGGCCGCCAGCCACATACATTGGAGCTGGCGGGTTCGAATCCAGCCTGGGCCTGCCAAGAAACAATGACAACTGCAACCAAAACATAGCCAGGCGTTGTGGTGGGTGCCTATAGTCCCAGCTACTTGGGAGGCTGAGGCAAGAGAATTGCTTAAGCCCAACAGCTTGAGGTTGCTGTGAGCTGTGATGCTACAGCACTCTACCCAGAGCGATATAATGAGACTCTGTCTCAAAAAAAAAAAAAAAAAAAAAATATATATATATATATATATATTCACTTGTACTGCCAATATTAGGCATTATTTATCAACATTGTGGAATTTCAAGTGAGGAGTTTAATAGCTAAGTACATATTATTTCATATTCAACCAAATAGATGTATTATGACTGCATTTCTTGTACAGTCTTTTATTTTTCAATTGACTATTTTAGTTTTCTTTGATTCTGTAAGGTGTCTTACAGCTTTCAAAAGTCTATAAAGTGTTTCTAATGAGGCATTTCCACAGGGCCAAACATGTTTTTATGAGGGGACCTCAGAACGTTCATGTAAAAGTGGAATTAAATGATAAAAAACAAAAAATACAGGGGTGCAACTCCACAACCCAGCAGATCTGTGTTCCCCCACCCTGTAGAACCCTGGGCTGGCACCTAGTATGTAGCTTTGAACTTCCCTGTCACCTAACTGACCCCATGCTGACCGAGTTGAGTGGCCCTATTTTCTAGCATTGCCTAGTCTGCTCTGCTCTAGCTCAGCTACGCACAGTTCCATGCCCCCCAGGGAGGCTGAGCCCTGCATTGTGCCCCCAAGCTCCACAGTATGGACTGTTCTTTCTAGGTTCATTGGGATGAATCTGGTTTCCCCAACCAAGCCTGGACAGTTTGGTCTGTGTCTCCTCTCTGCCATGAGAAACTTGAGGCTAGATACTTAGAAAAGTTATGAACTGTCCTGTAGAGGCAGGGGGATGGCTTTGCTGACCTTGCCAGCACCCAGTCCCAAGTGCCTGAAGGATCACTGAGCTCTGCCTTTGCCCAGTCAGCTGTTTACACAGAATCCTGACTTGCCCCTCTGGCATGCAGCTGTGGTCTAGAATCTTTCTCCCCAGTAATTCAATCCCACCCAGTCCCCTCCAGGTGGCCTGCCTCGACCTCCCCTAAGGTGACACTCCCACTGCATGTCCTCACCCAAATAATAATAAAAAAAAACATAAAATTTATTTTCAACATAAACTCCATCAAGTTCAAGAAACTTTTATAGGTGATATTATCAGCCATTTAGTCTGAGGGTCCTGGGAATTTAACCATTTCAATGCTATTTTTTTTTTACATTATTGACTGAAGAAAAATGGGTGTCCTTTAATGATTTTTTAAGATTAGGAAGTAAAAAGAAGAAAAGATCAAGACTGTAAAATGGATGTCTAATGATTTCCCATTGAAATGCTTATGAAATTGATCTTCTTTGTTGAGAGGAATGAGCTGGAGCCTTGTGGTGGAACAGGACTCTCTGGTGAAGCTTTGGCTGACTTTCCCAAATACTCTCATTACAAGCAGATACTATCATTCTATGGCCCTCCAGAATGTCAACAAGCAAAATGCCTGGAACATCTCAAAGTCTGTTGTCATGACCTTTGCTCTTGACTGGCCTACTTTTGCTTTGGGCCACCTCCACCTCTTGGTAGCCGTTGATTTGATTGTGCTTTTTGTCTTCAGGATCCTGCTGGTAAAGCCACGTTTCATGTCCTGTTACAATTCTTTGAAAAAATCCTTCAGGATCTTGACCTACTTGTTTGAAATTTCAATTGAAAGCTCTTGTCTGCAGCCGTTCTGGGTGCAATTGTTTTGACATTCACTAAGTGGAAAGTTTGTCTGTCTTTAAGTCAGAATTGTATAAGCTGAACCAATTGAGATGTCTATGGTGTTGGCTGTTCTTCCTGCTGTCAATCATCAGTACTTTCCAATTTGGACACAAGATTAATCTTTTCCTCACAAACTGATGTGGATGGTCTTTGGCTGAAGGTTTTAACATTATCTTACTCCTTCCTAAAACAAACTATCCATTTGTAAATTGCTGATTTCTTTGAGGCACTGTCCCTGTAAACTTTTCATCAAGTATCAATGATTTTGCTGTTTTTCCACCCAGGATTCACCATACGCTTGATGTTTGTTTTTGCTCTAATTTTAGCAGAATTTATGTTGTTCTGATAGGGTCTTTTTTCAAACGGATGTCTTACTGTTTTAGTGACTCAGACTAGATCTTGTTATACAAGGTAGTATGAGTTTATTTTGGTACAAAAAATTTTGGACTCCTTACAATTTTTTTTTTTATATGCATTTTCCATGAACTTTTAAAAGATTCCTCATGTTTTTTCTAGGAAATCTCATGGACTGGTTGGTTACTGGCCTTGCTGCATAGCTCTTGGTCCTCCCCTTTGCCTTCATCCTAGGAATAATCTTTCCCTCTCTTCTATGTTCAGTCCCATTTCCTGGATCCTATGTCTTTGTTTCGGTTGGTTTACGTCCCCTTTTTAGTAGAGCATATCATTTAGTGAATGGACAGAAGTTCCAGGGAAGGTAGAATTTTTAAAATTTCTTCGCTCTAACCTCTCACTTAACAGCTCAGAATTGTTTTCTAATTTTCCAGGCATTGTTCTATTATCTACTAGCACTCAGTATTATTAGTGATGTTTGATGCCATTTTAATTCTTCGTTCTTTGGATGTGGCCTGTTTTTCTTTTCTGGAAACTTTGACATTCTATTTTTATCTCTGATGATTTGAGATTTTATAGTATTTCTTAGTGTGGGTTATTTTTCCCCATCCCTTGTTTTGAGCACTTGGTCATTCCCTTCAGTTCTGCAAAGTTTTCTTGTATTATTTCTTGGGTGGTTTCTACTCATATTTTAGAAATTTCCTACTAGTTGCACTAGTAGGTATTAGACTGCTTCATCTTTTCCATCTGATACAATGCTGTTCTTGTTTCATTGATGTGGTATTTTTTCCCTTCTTTTTTTTTTTCTTAAAAAGATTAGGAGAGTTGTTGTTATTTTGAGAGGAAAGGTGAAGGGTAAGCACAGTTTTTAAAGAAAACTGATACGGTATTTTTTCTTACCACTTTTAGACGTTTCTTTGAATTTTTTTCCTCTCCACATTTAAGTATTCCCATGTTCCTTTAAGTTTCCCTTTGTTTTCTTTCTGCCTTTGATGTTAGGACATTTTTTTCAACTGGTTTGGGGTTTTTATTTCAAAAAATATTAAGTAGGTTAAGATGTCTTTGATACATGGCTTAAGTCAAGCCTATAAATGTGCTCATCACTCAGATAATATTCATTGTACCTGTTAGGGGTTTTTAATTTTAAATAAACTCTTTTGTTGTTTATAGCAGTTTTAAATTCACATCAAAAATTGGGCAGAAGGTACAGAGATTTCTCCTATACCCTCTGGTAAAGAATAAGCATAGCCTACCCCATTATCAATGTCCTGGCCAGAGTGGTACATTTGTTGCGATTGATGAACCAGTACTGACACATCATCACTCAAGAGACCATACTTTATACTAGGGATGACTCTTTGTGTCATTCATTCTAAGGATTTGGACAGATGTAGAATAGCATGCATCCATAATAGTTTCTCTGATCTAAAAATCTTCTGTGCTCCCCCCAAATCATGGTAGCCACTGATCTTTTTTCTGTCTCCATACAGTATGTAGCCTTTTCAGATTGGGTCCTTTCAAATTGGTGGTATGCTTTTAAGCTTCTCTGGTTTTTTTTTGTGGCTTGATAGCTCATTTCTTTTTAGCACTGAATAATATTCTGTTGTCCTGGCAGACCAGTTTATTCATTCACCTGTTGAAGGACATCGTGGTTGCTTCCAAGTTTGGACAATTACAAATAAAGCTGCCACAAACATCCATATGCAACCTTTTCTGTGCACATAAGTTTTCAAGTCATCTGGGTAACTGCAGTAATAAGTTTAATTACTGGATTGTATGGTAAAACTGTTTTTGCCAACTTGTCTTCTAAAGTGACTGTATAATTTCACATTCTCCTTTTAGGCTTTTTGTTTGCTGTCTGTTTCTATTAAAGATTGAAGCTTTGGGGTGGTGCCTGTGGCTCAAGGAGTAGGGCGCCAGCCCCATATACTAGAGGTGGTGGGTTCACACTGGCCTTAGCCAAAAACTGCAATTAAAAAAAAAAAAAAGATTGAAGCTTTATATGTAAGTAAGACTTATGGACAGTTGGATTTCACTATGGCATAATCAAGTGATAAGGTAACCTTTGTTATCTTGTCCCCTTAAGTCAGTACCACAAGTCTTCTCTGGGGATATTAATTTTCTTTCTGTTTAAGACGATCCTTCAGTCTTTTTTGTGTGGGTAGTGGCCCTCAGGAATTGGACTGGGCTGGGGTTCCTCCATTAGGCATATAGAATATTTTCCTGACCTTCCCTATGTAGTGTTCCTAAGTGAGGACCTTTTCTAGTTTCCTTCAGAAACTTCACCTCACTCTACCTCCTTTTTTCTTTCTTTTTTTTTTTTTTTTTGTTTGAGACAGAGTCTTACCCAGTTGTCCTGAGGTAGAGTGCTGTGGCATCATAGCTCACAGCAACCTCAAACTCTTAGGTTCAAGTGATCCTCTGGTCTTAGCCTCCTGATCTACCTCCTTTGGAGGTTATTAGTGTTGGTAGTAGTAGTGAGTCAAGGTGGGGTCGGGGAAACCTGATAATGTGAGGTGGAGCTGGGAAAGTGGAGGGGGGTTGACTGCTCTTTATTGGAGTCTCTATCGGCTCTACTTTTAGAACATACCCAGAATCCTGCTTCTCCCCCCTCCACTGTTAACTGACATTCTAACCTGATCATTACAATAGCCTCCTAACAGGTCTCCATTCTTCAACCCTGTATTAATTGGATAGCTAAGTTTTACTACTAACAGACCTTGAAACGTGTGTATTTAAAATTTATTTCTTGCTGTCACAAATTCTACTGTAGAGCAGGAAAGGCTCCTCCACTGATGATGTGGGGATCCAGGCTCTCTACATCTTGTGACAGCACCTTAGCACATGGTTTCTAAAGTTGCTACAGCAGAAAAAGAGCATGGAGGAGTCCCAACAGCTAGTAATGCCTCAGCACATCGTTTCTATTCTATTCTACCTTTTGTGGCTAGAACTCATTATGACGCTACCTCACAGGCATGGGAGTGTTACCTCGTGAGTACCTGGGTAAAAGAGAACCAGATATGGTTGAGCACTAACAATGTCTACCTTGAGCCCACTCTTAATTTCTATTTCCAATTTAAAAACCAGAGTGGTGGCTGGCAGCCATGGCTCAGGCCTGTAATCCTAAGCACTCTGGGAGGCTGAGGTGGGTGGATTGCCCTGAGCTCACAGGTTTGAGATCAGCCCGAGCAAGAGCAAGACCCCGTCTCTAAAAATAACCAGGCATTGTGGCAGGCACACGTAGTCCCAGCTACTTGGGAGGCTGAGGCAAAAGAATTGCTTGAGCCCAAGAGTTTCAGATTGCTGTGAGCTATGACACCACCGCACCCTACTAGGGGCAACAATGTGAGATTCTGTCTGAAAAAAAAAAAAAAAAAAAAAAAAAATAGAATAGGGTGGGTGGTGCCTGTGGCTCAAAGGAGTAGGGCACTAGGCCCATACACTAGAGGTGGTGGGTTCAAACCCAGCCCCGGCCAAAAACAAAACAAAACAACAAACAAAAAAAGAAATAGAATAGGGGCGGTGCCGGCCCCATATACTGAGGGTGGCGGGTTGGAACCCAGACCCCAACCAAACGGCAACAAAAAAATAGCAGGGTATTGTGGTGGGCGCCTGTAGTCCCAGCTACTTGGGAGGCTGAGGCAAGAGAATAGCCTAAGCCCAGGAGTTGGAGGTTGCTGCGAGCTGCGATGCCACAGCACTCTACCCAGGGCGACGTAGTGAGACTCTGTCTCTAATAAATAAATAAATAAATAAAATAAAATAAAAACCAGAGTGATCCTTTAAAAAATATATCTCCTTTCATGTCATTCCTGCTAATCCAGATATCCACATATCGTATATACTCGAGTATAAGCCGAGGTTTTTTGGCACAAAATTTGTGCCGAGTTTGGGTTTTTCGGCACAAATTTTGTGCCAAAAAAACTCGGCTTATACTCGAGTATATAGGTAATTACTCATCACCTTTATCTTTTGTTTTAAATGTTACTTCCTCAATGAGAACAATCTAACCACTGTGTGTAAATTACACTGCCCCCTCTCTGTCATACTCCCCATTTCCTGCTTTGTTCTTCATAGGACTTGGACATTTCACTTTTTTGTCTGCATCCTCTAAAATACAAGCTGCACCTGGATCGGATTTTTACCCAGTTTGATCACTGCTGCATGCCAGTATGTTGACTCTCCCTTGGTTTTCAGCCTGTGACCACCTCTGCCTTTGTGGTAGGTGGGCACCTGCACTTTCTGAGCCTGTCTGAGGGTCTGAGTGGTAAAGTGTTTTGCTTCACACAGTTCCTCCCTCCGCAAGCTTTCAGATTTGCCTTCTCTTCCCTGTCCTCTACCACCCTCCCCTTTTTATTGTTATGGTGTAGATGTCTCCTGGCTGCTTTGTAGTTAAAGTTTACTTTCATTTTCTTGTTCATTTCTGTTTTGGGGTGATTTTCAAGAAGAAGAAGGAACCAGATAGGATTTTGCCATCTTGAAACCAAAAAAAAAAGTATTTCTGGAATGATGATTTTAGCTAGAAGTTAACTAATACTTATTTGCTGCATCCATAGTAGTATTTTTTCTAGATCTTTTTTTTTTTTTATAACACCTTAGAAAATAGCTCCTTGACTCTTAAAAAGCAATAAGAAGGTTTTTGTTGTTATTGTTTTTAATGATGAAAGTATAGGCCCGCGCCCATAGCACAGTGGTTAGGGCGCCGCCACATGCACCGAGGCTGGTGGGTTTGAACCTGGCCCAGGGCCTGCTAACCAACAATAACAACTGCAACAACAACAAAAAAATAGCAGGCAGCGCCCGTAGCTCAGTGGGTAGGGCACCAGCCACGTACACTGAGGCTGGCAGGTTTGAATCTGACCCAGGCCAGCTAAAACAACAATTGACAACTGCAACAACAAAAAAAATTGGCCAGGTGTTGTGGCAGGCATCTGTAGTCACAGCTACTTGGGAGGCTAAGGCAAGAGAATTGCTTAAGCCCAAGAGTTTGAGGTTGCTGGGAGCTGTGACGGCACAGCACTCTACTGAGGGCAACATAGTGAGACTCTGTCTCAAAAAAAAAAAAAAAAAAGTGTATATGTATGTATATATAGTATACATACTATATATATATTTAAAAGTGTATATAAAGTGTATAAAAAGTGTATATACATATAATATGAGGCATAGATACTTGGCAGAGGTAATCTCTTGGAAAATCACTTATAAATTGTACTCATTGTATTAGAAGCTTACGGTGACATGTTAATGACTTAATTTGTTTTATTTTGATTCATTTTTTATACACCAACTTCAAAGGTATAATTTACTTATAATAATATGCATCCAATTAAGTGACCTTTGATGAAACTGGATACATACACCTGTGTAATCACCATCCTATCCAACTTATAGAATATATCCATCACCCTAAAGTCAACTCTTTGAGCTGATACCTCCCCCCCATTTGGATTCTTTAAACCCTAGATGTTCTTCCATTTTTAAAGCAAAGCACATCTGCACTATACAGAAACATTTGTAGTTCAAAAATTATTTTCCTAGTAAAATTTCTCCAGTTACCAGTTCTGCCCCTTTGATGTGCAAGCATTTGGATTCCTTCTTGGAGTATAACTAACATACCTTAAGTTGTTGGGCCATAGGGATTTCTGAAAGCATTCTTAAAACGTTGTAAATGTGACCACCTTGCAGTACATGTCTAAGAGATTGATATCAGTGGTTCCCAGATTTGGGAAAGGGAGAGAATTCCATGAGCAAATAAGTTTTCCTGATATTCAGCTAAGTCAAGTTAGATATTACTTATATTTTTAACTGGAGGAATTCTCACAACATATAGTAGCTATTTGAATCTAACAGAATATTCTGTGGATAGCATTGTGGAAATAAAAGTGGTGGTTAGTATAGATTTTTGGAACCTAAGTGGTTTAGGTTTATTTCTGTTATGTTAGTTAATACCTGTGGGATCTAGAGAAGTTATTAAGCTATGAGCTCCTTCTTAATCTATAAAATAGTTCTAGTGCTATGTACTTTAAAGTAGATAATGTACACAAAGTAATTAACACAATGTCTGGTATATTGTAAGTCCTATGTAGTGGCTTCATGTGTATATTCTGCTTTTAAATAGCATTTCTGAAAATGGGACTTAACTCCACTCTATAACTTTGATAAGTGATGAGGATACACTTGCATAGAAAATTGTACTAGGAAAATCGTAAGTAGTGTACTCAATTGTTATTATTTGTTTATCATGCCTCAAACTGAACTGAACTGGAGACTTAGATCAGTAATTAATTTGAGATATAATTCAATCCGTCAGATAAAAATTAAATCCAGGTTTCTGTGCGGGTAAGATAATGTGGTCCGGGTGTGTTTCTTCGCTGTTACATAACAACAAGCGCTCATAAAATGCAAAAGAAAATGACTGGAATAGTCCATGTCAAGTATCCATGTCCAAAGTAAACTAGATCGGGACAGATTTCTCTGTGGCTCCCAGAAACTGCTGGAATCTTGCTGATTAAAAAGCAGTATGTTCTGCAGAGGATTGCATCTCCTACCCTAATGTGCACAGAGACCTCCTGGGGATGTTGCCCTGGAGGTCTGAGGTGGGGCTGAGAGTTTGCATTTTTAACAAGCTCCAGGTGAAGCCAAAGCTGCTGATGTAAGGATCACACTGATGAGCTGGCTTTAGAGAAGAGAGCTAGTCCTTCTAGTGTGTGTGCAGAGGAGCCCAGGATAGGATCTATGTGAGCACAAATTCGCAGCCTCAACCGGTTTGGGAACTATCATCTGAGGTCTCTCTCCTGATATTTACAGGTAAGGTTAAAGTTATCTCCTAGAGAAATTTGGAATCAGCTTGGGCTCTTGGAAAAATATTTAACTGATACTCCTAAGAAGCTATGTCATACGGCATCAGGGAGTGAGTTTGTACTCCACAAATTAGGTGCAGAGTCACAGGACTCCTCAGCTAGGTAAAACAAACTGAGCAATCTCAGTATGGATCTTCTAGAATGTGTCTGAATAGAATTTGGTTGATTTTGCCCCTTTGTCCTGGAGTATACTGGAACGAGTTAATTGCAAAATATATCCATAATCAGCTGAATGATTTGTTAGGATGGTTGATTGGTTGGTTGTAGATTGGCGGGGTCTTTCTATGTTGTCCAGGCTGCAGTACAGTAGCTATTCAGAGGTGCAGTCATAGCGCCTGCAGCCGCCAACTCTGGGGCTCAGGTGATCCTCTGACTCAGCCTCTTGAGTAGCTGGGATTTACAGGTACACACCATTTGTATGTTATTTATTGTTTCAAAAGTTTACCATTTGTTGAGTACTATATTCCATCAACTGTGCTACTTGCTTTTTGTAGATCTTATTTTAATTTTCATAATAATCTTAACAGAAGTGTATCACTTGCCAAACTCAACGGAAGAGGCACCAAAAATAGTTTACTTGAGCCAGAGTGAGGACAGCCGTCTGGATCACTCAGGCCGAAGTACTCGGATAGGAGCTCTGTTCTGCCTTTGTTACAAGCAGATTTTAAAAGCCAAAAAGGAGGGCAGAGAGTGGGCTGATACAAAGTTGTTTGTCAGGAATTCTCCTTGGTTTAAAGGTAACATTGGTAGTGACTGGTTATTCACTATTAAACTATAGGATGTGGGTTATAGTGTTTGGTTCACGTGATGGGATTAATTCACAGCTACTCATGGCAATAGCAAGCAATTTTAAGAGAAGACTCCAGAGCTCAAGGAATATGTCGTGACCACTGTCTCACTGTGATGTCTCTCTGGGACTGTAACTTAATAAAAGGAGTCACATTTCTAGATAATTTTCTTTTCTCCCTTTTTACCCATTTTACAGGGGAGAAGACTGAGGACCATAAGAGATTAATAGGCTGTGAGGGTCTTAAAGGTTATAAGTGGCAGAGCTGGGATTTGAATCCACAGTTTTCCCCCAAATCTATAGTTTGACCCATTATCCAACCTTCCTATTAAAAACCATTTAAATAATGAGGCATGATTGCCAAATATAACAACAATTGAAAAGATAATTTCCATCGTTTACTCTTAGAAGGACAAGTTTTTAATGATGTGGGGGCACAGGGTTTCACTGTTGGATAGTTAGGTTTTCAAAGAATGTCTATGGTATAGAGGTTTCAAAGTAGCCAATCCAGGAAGAATGTGTCTGCAAATGTGTTGTTTCCTCATCTGTAACGGGAAAAAGCCTTATCTTGCAGGGGAAAAAAGCTTGAATTTGAATGCTTTTGTTCCAGTGCCCTAACTCCTGAAAAGTCTTTGAGTTTTTCAAGGTTCACACAGTTTTGAAGAAATGAGTACAGTACATTCCAAGACCCCCAGTGGACTGCTTTAGATAGCACTGAACCAAACTGCCTTCAATCAGAGCCCACTTCTGTTCACGTCCCCCACAAATTTAATGCCTTTTCTCTTAACCAAGCAATGTGGCCATAACTTTTGTAGTTAGAGGTGCACCAGTCAAACTACGATGCATTTCTTTTTTTTTTTTTTTCCCCTCCACTCAATTTAAAAGATAGAAGATTCCTTCTTACTATATATATCTTGGCAACCTTGGCATACAATTTTTTTATTAAGTCTAGAATTCTTGGCTTGGCTCCTGTACCTCAAGTGGCTAGGGCGCCAGCCACATACACTGGAGCTGGTGGGTTTGAATACAGCCTGGGCCTGCCAAACAATGACAACTACAACCAAAAAAATAGCTGGGTGTTGTAGTGGGCACCTGTAGTCCCAGCTACGTGGGAGGCTGTTAGAGGTTGCTGTGAGCTGTGACGTCACAGTACTCTACCCTGGGTGACATAGTGAGACTCTGTCTCAAAAAAAAAAAAAAAAAAAGTCTAGAATTCTTACCTTTTCACGTAAAGGAAACACTTTTTGGCTTATCTTTGGTGTATCTGAATTGCCAGCATCTGACTCTTGGTGTTGGGCCCATTGTTAAGTAAAACAAGAGTTACTTGAACACAAGAACCTCCATACCAGTTGATCTGGTGACCAGCACTAACTAGGTCACTAAGAGACGAAGTTACTAAGTGACTGCGAGGCAGGGAACATGTGCGGTGTGGAGATGCTGGACAGAGGGGTGATTCACGTTCCAAACAGGGTGGAGTGGGATGGCAAGAGATTTTCTCATGCCGGTCAGACTGGCGTGCAATTTAAAACTTAATGAATTGTTTATTTCTAGAAATTTTCACTTAATATTTTTGGACTGCAATTGACAGCAGGTAACTAAAACCATGGATAAGAGGGGACTACTATATAGTGAGCTGGGAAGATGAGGCATTCTCCATCTTTTCAGCATCTTTAGTAGAGTTCAGTACAGTTTTTAAGTACACCTGTAATTTTAAAGAAAACCTGTGACATTGACAATGCAAATGATTTGGCAAAGATTCTGGTGGTCAGAAGTCCTCTCCACTAAAGGCAATTTTCAGATTTAGCTAGGCATTTTCAGGTTTAGAGGATGGATTGTAAAATAGATAAAGTTATTAAATTTGAGTTAGAAAAATCCATTATCTGCAAATTGTAGAATTTTTCTTGGTAGCACCCTGTCCAGTCATTTATAGGGATGTGTGTTGTAGGAGACCCCGAGAGCTGGATGGCCTCTGGGTGAGATGTTTTGCAGCTTGGGGTGGACCCTCGGTTAACTCATACACAGGTGTTAAAGCTTAAATGTCCTCTGCAGTGAGGGGGGGAGAGAGCCCCAGCCTGTGGCAATCCTTAAGCACGCAGTCATTGTCTAATACTCTCCTCACCTGTCATGTACCATTTCAATAGCTACCACGGTGGTTGCTTGGGGCTACCCTGCACCTGTGGTTAAGCCCGCCTCTTGCAAGCTTGTACTTCTATCCCTGTCACACCTGTTTGTTTCCTTCATTTGGCAACAGTGACAGGGCGTTAGGGGTTGCGACAGTGTGTACTTTGTAATGGTACCTAAAAATTTATATTAGCTCAGTCTATTGCATCCTTTACTTTTTTACTTTAACCTAAAATATAAATTGTTTAAGAAAGAACTTTAATGTCATGTGTGAATAGTCTCATTTGAGTTTCATTTGGGATAATTTCCCTAAGCCCCCAAAGATTTTTTGTTTCATCAGTTTTCCTTTAACCAAGAGTCATAATAACCTCTCTCCAGAATTCTGAGACATAACAGCCTTCAAGGCTGGTTTGAATCTGTCCCTGATTCGTTTGTGTATAGTTTGAGAACTAAAATTATTTTATGCTTTAAAAGGTTATTTATGAAACTACAAAGGTTTCCAATCCATATTAACCTTCTTTCCACATGTCAACATTCCTTTTATGTACAATTTAAGAGTCAATGGAAATAAAAGAAGCTTTAATTTAAAAGAAATAATCCACCCCGTAATGCTCCTTGCCCTTAGTAGCTGAGTCTCTTACTCTCTTGGTGTTGATTATCAGATCAACTGTCTGGTATGGGGGGCAGTGCTTGTGTTCCAGTAACCCTTATTTTATTTAACAATGGTCCCAAAGTCAAGAGTAGTGATGCTGGAAATTCAGATATGCCAAAGCACTTTGTTAACAGAGAGAAATGAAATAAAGTTCAATTATTTGTTTAAAATTCAATTTAGGAATTAGATTGACTCATGGGGACTCAATTTCTGAACCTTGTTCACTCTTATCACATTATGAGAACATGTAAGCTGGATCCTTTCTTCCCAAGTGGTAGTTTTCCTAAGGATATTTCTTAATCTTTTCAATGTAGTTTCCCTGTGAATAAGGACATTAGAAGACTTTGGCATTTAGAGGATTGTTGACTTGGAGCTAGACATCTAAGGAATCTAAATTAGCATTAATAGAAAAAAATGAATGCAGTATGACAAAGTAATTCAGACTGCAGGATTATGTTCTTACTTGTACTGGTAATACATTAACTGGAATTAGGCTGGCTCTCCTGGTCTCCTTTGCTAAGAAATTAGATTGTAAATATGAAGAAATTTGATATTTAAAGATCTTATCTCTTACAAACAGATGAGTTAAGTCTTTAAAGGAGAATTAGGAATTCTAGAGCCTTGCATTTTTCTGTTACTGACATTCTGGGAAAGAATTCTGAGTCATTTTATACCATCTGTGTTTGTTTTGGGGGTTTTAGGATTTTATAATTCCATTATACAAGTATTAATTGACTAACACTACCAACATGGCGGAGCCCTAACTCTTTCACTGTCCTTTCCAGTCCTTTTAGATGTTTTCCTCTTTGCAAATGACCTTATCTGTTTGCCTCTCCTTGTTTACTGTCTCCAGCCCTGATCGTTACTCCGTGCCACAAATCCATTGATACAACCATCTACTTTGCACAGACAGATGTCACTAGGGTACCTCAAAACTAAACTGCTGTTTTCCAGGGATCCTGACCCTTGCTCCTCCCAACCAGGCAATTTATTTTAAAAGATTCACATCTGTGATCCTAGCACTCTGGGAGGCTGAGGTGGGTGGATTGCTGGAGCTCCAGAGTTTAAAACCAGCTTGAGCAAGAGTGAGACCCATCTCCACTAAAAATAGAAAAACTCTTAGAATGGGTACAGGCGATTGCACTAATGTACACAGCTATGATTTAACAATAAAAAAAAATTAAAAAAAAATAGAAAAACTACTCTGGTCACAAGAGGATCTCTTGGGCCCACGCGTTTAAGGTTGCTGATAACTAAGATGAAGCCATGACACTCTAGCCTGGGCATCAGACTGAGACTCTGTCTCTAAATAAATAAAAAATAAAGCTATTAAAAGTTACCATAGTGAGTTTAAGAGATAATTTTGACAGAGAGTCCCTTTGGTATCCTCAATTGCTTATAAAGTATATGAGAAAATGGGTTAGCAATTCACCATGCCACTTCTGAAAGCCTGGTAAGTCCTGGATAAAAGTTTCTTTGGCAAATTCTCTTCCCATTCTCTACCCATGTTAGTGTCACTTAAATTCTGGCTCAGTTGCTCCCTGGGGTCTTGGCAGCCTCTTCTCATTTGACATTCTTTTGTGATCCACTGCCTGGGTTTGTGGGGCTGTAAAGAACTTTGGAGCCAAGTAGCTCTGGTATTTACTAAGAAGTAATCTCCTCAGAGCCTTTAGTTTCCTCATCTGTAAAATGGGGAGAATGCCTATCTTGCAGGGTTTTTGAGGATTAGTTGAGTTATATATGCTTGAGATATAAAGTACCCAGTGGATGTTAATTCTCTCCCATCTTTAGGCAGACCGAGGATAAACTTCACAACATCCAGGCTGCTCTAAACGCCCTTGCGTATCTTCACAATTCTCTCAGCAGATGGAATTTGCTCGTTGGCTCCCATCAGTAATCTAAGCATCCCTCTTGATCTTGTTAGATGGGGGAAGTGTTGTCTTTTGGTTTTGTGGTTTTTGTTCTCTGGTAGTAAGGATCCTGCTAATTAGTAGGTTCAAAGAAAAAGAGGATTTTTTTTTTCCTGGAAATTTAACATTTTATTTTTTGAGCTACACCAGTAGCTTAGATTCAATGATAAAAACATTGCCCTTCAATGGTTGTATGACTTCTATTAACAGTGACCTTGGGCTGCCTTTGGAGGCATGTTCTCTCTGCAGGTTGCTTGGCACAGTTCCTGGCAGACAGCAATGTGCTCGGCAGCCACCAGGCCTCATCAGCCTGTCAGTATGACTGTCTTCACATCAACGTTAACACCTAAATCAGAATGACTCTTAACTGGAGGCTGGAGGTCCCCAGAAGTATCAGATGCGGTCTCAGCGTTGGGTTTGCTTGCCTGCTTCCATTAGCACCGTGACTAGTGCTGCTGTCAGCGACTCTGGGGAGATGCTGTGTGCTGGGCTCTGCCGCTCGGCCAGGCCCCCACGGAACACTGGCCGGAAGCCTAGTGCAGCTAGAGTGGTCCTCCCTCCAGCTCCTGCCGTGGTGTGCTGGCTCCTGAATCATCACTGCTTATGTCCAAAGCTTTAAGACGATCCTCCGATTTGGGTGGGGAGGGAAAAGAAGAAAGGCCTGGTCTGCTCCCCCTTCGCCCTCCTCCATCAAGCCAACCATCAATTGACTTCCCTTTCTGAACTTACAGAAGTTTAAAAGTTCCTGTATTAGTTTCCTAGGGCCGCTATAATGAAGTGACACGAACTGAATGCGGTAGAGCTATCACCATGTATTAAATCAGGGTGTCTGCAGGGCCACGTCCTCTTGCAGTCTGCACGGGCAGCTTCTGACAGCCCCAGGCACCCCCTGACTGTGGCAGTGTGTCTCTAGTCACAGCTTTTATCTGTCTCTTTGTGCCCCAACTTCCCCCTTTTTATAAGGATGTCAGTCAGTGGATTATGGCCCAGCCTAGCGACATCATTTAACTTCCATAAAGACTCTACTTCCAAATAAGGTCATGTTCTCTGGTACTAACAGGACTTTCGGGTGCCATGATTCAGCCCATGGGTTCAACAGACCCCATACCTTTTAACTCATTCCCAGGAGGCCTCCCAACAACCACTTCCTCTGACATCTGTATTTATTTATCTTTATTTAGGATGTGTTGAGTGGATAGGTAGAAAACCAAAACAAAGATCGGCAGTAGTGTTAACTCACAGATTTTTAAATAGTGCTCTCCTTAAAATGTAGGCAGCCTAAGATTTTCCAGCACTCTGCTTACCTCTAGTAGTTTTGTAAGAATTCCAAATGACTTACTTAGGCTGGCAGACCAACACTACTTCATCTGTACACACTCAGCTTCACTTAACAAGTTAGAGTTAAGAGAACACGGAACAGGTGTAAGTCATTTCGGAATAACCACAACTTTCTGACCACAGCTCATGTTACCCGGTCAGTTTCAAATGTCTCTAAAGTCATAAATCCAGGAACAGACTATCTCAAGAGGTAGCAGGTCTTGCTCCATGAGCCGAATGCTAAGGGGTCTCCCAGATTCTTTATTCCTTCAGCGTAGATGATTTTTCCCGGTAGTGGTTTGTGCCTAGCGTGGTGAGGGGCCATAGAACCCTGCCTTCTCTGTTGCTAAATGGGAACATGAAAATTTCAGCATTTACTATTTTGTTTTTAAATAAATTAGCTGAACATTCTCTCAAAATGATATTATCAGCCAGGTATGGTGGCTCATGCCCATAATCCTAGCACTTTAGAGGCTGAGGCAGGAGGATCGCTTGAGGATGGGAGTCAGGGACTGGATATCAGCTTAAGCCACATAGACCCCAGATTCCATCTCTGCAAAAAATAGAAAAATTAGCTGGGCATGATACTGCATGCCGATAGGCCCAGCTACTCTGGAGCTTGAGCCCAGGAGTCAGAGGTTGCAGTGAGCTGTGATGATGCCACTATGACACTGTTCCATGTCCGGATGACAGAGTGAGACAAGGCACCTTGGATCCAAAAAATAATAAAAAAGGCATTTTAAAGCTTAGAATGACTTTTTCTCACCTCCCCAGATTTAGTGGAAAAGTCTGAGCCTAGAGGAAAAATTATACCACTATTTATACATATATACACATATAATATCAGGTGCATTTGTAAGGAAAAAGTCACACTGAAGAAGTGTGTTCTTTTGGCTGGTACAGATTTTTTTTTTCTTTTCAGACAGTCTCACTATGTTGCCCTCAGAGTGTCCATGGTGTCACAGCTCACAGCAACCTCCAACTCTTGGGCTTAAACGATTCTCTTGCCTCAGCCTCCCAAGTGGCTGGGACTACAGATGCCCACCACAATGCCTGGCTAGTTTTTTTGTTGTCATTGTTGTCTAGGTGGTCATGGCTGGGTTTGAACCTGCCACGCTTGGTGCATGTGAGTGGTGCTGTAACCACTGTGCTACAGGTGCCGAACCTGGGGCAGATATTTTGTTTAGATAGAATGTATCAAAGCTATAAAGGTAGTTAAGACAACTCAATAGAACAATGAGTGAAAGACATAGATATATCACAAAAGAGAAATCCCAAACCAATAAACGTTCAGAAATATGCAAAATCAGATCATATTGAGATATCACTGATATCAGATTGGCAAAAATCTCAAGTCTGACAACACCAAGTATCTGCAAGGCTACGTAGCAACAGAACTCATTACCAGTGCTAGTGTAGAGTGGTACAGCCATTTTTGGAAAATAGTAAATTTGAACATTTGCATACCCCGTGGCCTAACACTTTAACTCATAGGTGTATGTCCTAGAGAATTTCATACTCATGTATCTGAATACGTGTATAAGGAAGCTCATGTTCTCAACCTGAAAACAACCAAGATGTCCATCAAAAATAGACTGAAGAAATAAACACTTAATGCTGTGGAATACTATAGAAAATGCTGAAAGTTAACTACAAACTCAAGCAACAAGTGAATGAATCTGTTATCATAAAAGTCAGGATACTGTGACATCTAGGGATGAGAGGAAAAGTTGAGCCTGGGATAAAACTAGGAAATGTATTCTAAGGTGCTGGTAGTTTGTTGATATGGGTGGTGACTGTAGGAGTGCCCACCTTAATTTAGTCCATAAACTATATATTCATTTTATGCGATTTTCTACATGTAATGGTCACAATGAAATAGCTAATGCAAAAGGCATCTAGTTTATTTGCTTTCATTTCTGTGTATGATTCTGGGGCCTAGGTGAGAGAAAGGTGCATATGATGCATTTGGGGACAATCATGTGACCACTGCGCTCCCTGAGAATGTATGCGAGCGTGTGGCGTGGGTGACCACAGAGCTTTTCATTGCACCAGGGCATCTTGGTAGCAGCTTAGGCAATAAAGTCACCAGGTTTTGATTTCTCCCTTTACCACTTACTATGTACCATGAGAAACTTAGAACTGCACATTCCCTCAATTGTGAAATGAGGCTCTTAGGAACCATCACCTAGGGTTGAATGCACATTAAGTCAGACAAACCTCTGAAGGCATTTCCACTGTCAGAGTCTCAGCACCTGTGGTGCTTTGTGTGAATTAGTAAGGTACCCTCCTCCTGCAAGACAGTGCCATACCGGGTACCTGGCTTGGAGAACAGGTGACCTTACTTAAAAGGCACCAGTTGGGGCAGAGGCATGCCTGAGTTTTGGGTCCCATCACACTCTGCTGAGTCCTGTAAATGAATAGCCTGCAGAACTATGCCACAGCTTTGTATTTGGTGCCTATGTAGTGAATGTTTAATGTCATTGCATCATATTGGTCCAAATTCCTGTGCACTCAAAAGATGAGCTGTGTGCAAGGAATCACCTGAGCCCCCACAGTGGAAACGGCCTCAATTATTCCTTTTGACTCTGGCCTAAAGGATCATTTTCTGTAGATGCTACTGTGTTTTTAAATACAATTAGAAAGAGTAATGTCTTAGAAACTGTATCAGCTCTGATGTCAGAGCTGAATAGTAATTCTCTACATCAGTTTCCTCAGTTTCAAAGCAGAAATGCAACTAGAACTATGGCTGTGTCCCTTGCTGGGTGGAAGCCTGGGAGCCTTCAGGGTCAGCAGAGCAAGAGGCCAGGGAGGAAGGTGGGAGAGGTGCTGAATGGGGGAGGCTGAGGGTCCTCCCTCTCACCCCCTCTGACTAAAGACATTATCTTTTAATTAAGAAAAATTGAGATTCTGCATAAGAATTCATTTGATGACAAGGTTTCACTAGACCCTGGTTTTTGAAGCCCCTTCATTCTAACATTCTCTGATCCTTAAGACTTCTGGGAGACACGATAATATACAGATAAATGGGAGTTCTAGTGTCAGACTCTGCTCCACTCACTTCTCCATTCAACTGAAATGACCTTGAGCAAATTATAGCTTTAGTGTCACTGTGAAAGTGAAATACACTTAGCAGAAAAAAAAAAAAAGTGCTCAGAAAGTGTTAATAATTTTAACTGGGAGTTGCATAAATCTCTGTATCATATATTTTGACTTTCCATAAATCTCATAAATACTTTCCCAAGATAGAGTTTTCTCAAAGAGATATATGACTTTGCTTAGCGGTTTGCTGGGTAACTTGTATTTGTGCAATTTTAGACATGGGGGAGGGGCTGCTGCCCTGGAAAAGTGAGATTATGGGCCCCAAGCCTTGAAGAAATATTAACAATAAGACTCTGGGCAGTGCCTGTGGCTCAAGGAGTAGGGCATTGGTCTCACATATTAGAGGTGGCAGGTTCAAACCCGGCCCTGGCCAAAAACTGAAAAAGAAAAAAAAAAAAAATAAATAAACAATAAGACTGTTTTCCTGTGGTTTCTCTAATGAAGCTTAATTAATAAATTTCCTCTCTTTTTTCCTTCCCTACTATAGAATGAGTCCAAGTTTAATCAAGTCTGGAAACATCAGGGAGATCACCTCTCCCCTTTTAAGTTCAGAGTCTGGGCGAAAATTCATTAATATAAAACATAGTTTTGTTCTGATGGCTGGTTGACAGGCAAATGACAGGGGAGGCTGATGAACGTTTGGGGCTTTGCTTGTAGAATCACTCACATTGAAAATTACAAGCTCTAACTGCCCAGGCAAAAAGCAAAATTAAGGAACTAAAGGGGTATTCAAAATAGAGGGCAAGTCTTGCCCAACCCCCTAAGTGAATTACGATGGCATTTTATTTAATGCGCTCTTTGGATTCTTTAATTGGACAAACCCCCTAATAAAGCAAAAATACAAACTTGTTAGGTGTGTGCAAGTAGAGTGGATTCTAAATGAGGATATTGCCCCCTAGTGCTGAAATGCAGCCCTGCCAAGGCCCTGCACCCCACAGAGCATAGCTGAAGACTAACTCGAGCTTTCCGTGTTGGCTTCTAAGGTCCAGATTATGGTCCTGATTTTGTTTATGCTCATAAGAATTAAGGGTATCATGCGGTCTCAGGCAAATCTGCCACCTACAGTGACTACTGCCCCTTTGAGTACTATTGGGAAACTTCTAAGGGACTGTAATGTTATATAAGTAAAAGATAGATGTGATGGCACCTTTAGAAGTAGCAGCTCATTTTGATGAAGAGTTTTGGCTCCTGAAGGTTTTCTGTCCATCTGTGGTCAGTAGTTGCTCACTTTATTGTATGAATCTGCCACCAAGATTGATAGCCCGTTGTCCTTGGTGAAAGAGAATCTTCTTATACCTTCCGTGTACCATCTGTTAAATATCACTAGTGTTAAGTTCTATATACAATGAATCAATTTTTTTTTTTTTTTTTAATATACGCTTTGTTCTGTGACTTTTTTTTTTTTTTTCTTTTTGCAGTTTTTGGCCGGGGCTGGGTTTGAACCTGTCACCTCCGGCATAGGGGGCCGGCACCCTACTCCTTTGAGCCACAGGCGCCGCCCAATGAATCAATTTTTAAAGTTCGCAGTCATGCGTGTTTGCTCCAGCCACCAGACACAAGGCTTCTTTGGGCTGTGTTATCAGGGAGAGAAAGTACATTAAAGTGGCTCTTTCCTCTGATAACCTTTATTGGTTAGGACCCAACCAGGAGACAAACCCACACAGTAGTATGAGAAGGAAAAGTTAAACTATTAACTATTACCAGGGATTGAAGTAGCAAGGTAAGGAGGACAGAGAGAGAATGTTAAAGAATACAGGGGCAGCAGCTGCGGGGCACTCACCGCCCCTGACTAAGGCTGAGAGAGCATGCTGAGGAAAGAGCAAATCTCCAGGAGCCATCTCCAACTCCTACCACCTCTCCTAGGTGAGGTCCAGACCGGTTGGAGAGCGTGTGGCCATGGTGCCTGGAAGGCGGCACTTGTTAGAAACAGGCCTTCTGGGAGAGGAAGGGAAGGTGTTCAGAGGGAGGCACTAAGCCTTAGGGCCCAAGAGGTGTCAGAGACTGCCTGCAGGGAGCTGCGGAGGACTGCCGGCTGCCAGCTGTATATGCCGCCTGAGCTGAGAGTTGTGGAAGCTGTGGAAGCTGCGTGTACCTCATTCAGGACGTTACTGAGAGGAACACACGAGAATCTGGAAGAAAATGCTTTCTCCTTGTCCAGTGTTTCTTCCACCTCCTCTACTGACAAAGCTTAATTTTGTGCCAGCTGGCAAGACAAAAATTATACAGCAGGCAATGAAGGGTGGATTGGACAGAATTAATACATTGATACATGAACACTATGTTTCCTACATTTGTAATACTAGAAACTGGCCAGTTTTGAAGACTGTATTCTGGAGACTCTTCTACCTTTGTAATACCACCCTCCCCCAGCTAACCCACTGGTGCCAGATGCTGAGGATATAAACGTGAATAACATTCTCTGATTTCAATCTCACCAGTTGGTGGGGAAAAAAGCCTCCTCAAGAAGAGGCTGAGCCTGGCCAGAAGAAGTCCACTGGTGGAGAATGGGCTAGGGAACCCTTTGAAAAGCAGGAATAACATGTAAAGGTGTGTGTGTGGGGGAGTTAAAAATCATGAGAATAATGAGTAAGTAGTAAGTCGTGATGCCTGAAAGGCAAGGTAAGAGATAAGCCTACGAAGGTGGGGAGGGGAGCCCCTGGGGAAGCAAGAGACTGTTATTTTAAGAGTCAAGGGAAGAGATTTGAGTCTGAGTTGAGGTAGTGAAAGACCCCCAAAGGGAGACCCTCACTCAAATCTCGGGACGGCGCGGCGCCCAAGGACTCACGAGAGACCACACTTGATGCAAGAACACACGAGGCTTTATTCAGGGAAAGCCAGAGCTCTGGGGCCGACACGTATCTC
>CAUYPK010042833.1:0-18096 GCA_963574355.1 Loris lydekkerianus | reverse complement strand
ACTTTTGGTCTTCTGGGTATAAACCTAGTAAAGGAATTACAGGATCGAATGGCAGGTCTATTTTTAGGTCTCTAAGTATTCTCCAAACATCCTTCCAGAAGGAATGTATTAGTGGGCATTCCCACCAGCAGTGTAGAAGTGTGCCCTTTCCTCCACATCCACGCCAACATTTCTGGTTGTGGGATTTTGTTATTGAAAAGATATAATCAACAAATCTTTAGCTAGATGAAGGAGCGTACACAAATAACTAAAATGAGGATGAAAAAGGAGATCCTACAAATGATACTACAAAAATACAAAGCATCATAAGAGAGTAACTATATATCAACAAAATGGAAAATCTAGAAGAAATGGATGGATTTCTGGATACATACAATCTGCCAACATTGAACCATGAAGAAATAGAACACCTGAACAGATCAATAATGAGCAACAGCACTGAAGCTGTAACAAAGACTTTCCTAGGCTGGGTTCAGGGCTTCATGCCTATAATCCTGGCACTTTGGGAGGCCAAAGCAGAAGGTTCTCTTGAGACCAGAAGTTTGAGGTTAGTCTGGACAATGCAGTGAGATCCCATTTCCCTTCTGCTTCCTGTTGATTTATTTTTTTTTCCCCTCAGGGTGTTTTGGGGTTAAGAATTTAATTCATTCATTTTATTCTTTATTTTTTAATTGATATAAATATTAAAAGCACTAAACTTTTTCTTAATTGCTAGTTTAGCTATATCTAAGTATTCTGATATAATGTATTTAAAATAATTTTGTAGCAATTCCGAAATTTTGATTTACAATTATCATTTTATTTCTAGAGTGGTTTAATACTGAGTTTTATATTTAAATTTCCACGTAGAGGGTATTTAGAGGGCATTTTTTTTGATATTAATTTCTCTTACTGAATCATGATCAGAAAATATTATGTTGTTATTTTGTATTTTCTACTTTATTCTTAGAATGTCATGACCTGATATAAAGCCTAATGTATGATTATTTTTGTGAATGTCCTATGTAGAGTCTCTATTATTATGTTACAAATTTTGATATGAGGCTTGGTGCCTGTGCTCAGTGATTAGGATGCCAACCACATATACCAGGGCAAGTGGGTTCAAACCCAGCCCGGGCCTGATAAACAACAACAACAACAAAAAAAAAAAATAGGCAGGTGTTGTGGCGGGTGCCTGTAGTCCCAGCTACCTGAAAGGCTAAGGCAACAGAATTGCTTAAGTTGAATAGTTTAAGGTTGCTATGATACCACAGCACTCGACTGAGGGTGACATAGTGAAACTTTTTCTCAAAAAACAAATTTTGATATGAATTTATTTATTATTTCTACTTTATTATGTTATATAGGACTTTTATATCCTTACTTATTTTTTGTCCAACCTACCTAAGTCTGGGAATAGTGTAATAAAAAATTGCCTATTATTATTGTTGCTACTGTTTTTTGCACCTCCATTAATTTCTGCTTTATCAAGTGAGTTACTTTTTAATAGATATTAATTACTAATGGACTTTCTTATAGATTATAGTCTTTAGAATTATAAAGAATCTTCCTCTGTTTTATTTGGGCCCTGAATTTTACATTGAATAACATCAGGATGCAAATGTCTAATTTCCTATGGCTTAGAATTGCTGGTATACCTTTATCCACTTACAAAAAGTATTGAGCCTTTGCAACCTACTTCATATACAGCATTAAGGTGAGTTTTACATTGTGGGCTAATCTGAAAATCTTCTTTTCTCCTGTAATTTATGAGTTTTACCCATTCACTTTTATTAATATGGCTTACATGTCTTAACTCTGTCATATTACTTTATGTTATACCTATTATTATATTTGTAATTTACTATGTTTCTTTAATCTGTTACCTTTTCTCTTCTTTCTTTTTGGTATTTCTTTTGGTATTTGAGAAATTTATAATTTCTTTTAAGTACTTACCTTTCTACTAATGCTTTTTAAAATGTCCTTAGTCCTCTGGGCAGCTCTTTAAAAAATAAATGCAGTAAGTATCACTATTTGCTGTAAAATTTTCCTCAGACTAACAAGAGTCAGATAGGCTCATTCTCCTGTTGCACTTGGTACTTGAACCATGAATGGGTTACTGTTTTAAATACTGACTCACTCCATTTAAAAATACTGTTCTTTTAAGACTCAAATTTCATGCAAATTGGTCCTTGTTTAGTTGAATTCTCTTAGTTTGGTCATTTTGGCAATTTCTCATAAGGCTTCAGACACTGAGCACCTGCCTTGTACCTTAGCAGCCAGCCACTCAGGGAGACTTTCCTATCGTCCCGTGAGTTGTGTGCAATGCTGGAATGTGAATCTGGAGGCTAGAATGCTAAACAGCAAACTATAGTTATCACTTTAACCAGAGATTGAAATAATTTCCTATGTTCCAGATAACCAAATTTATTCAAAGTCATGAAACACTGAGGAAAAAAAAAGGTTTGGATTTGGTGGAGATCAGTCTGCACTAACCTAAGAATGTGGTATAAATAAGTAATGGGCATAAATGTTTTCCTTTAATGTAGTTGCATTCTGCTATAAATCTTCTTAGAAGAATTAGTTTGTTTTTATGACATTCAAAGAATGTCTCCTTTATTATTACACTGTGAATTTCATCATTTGAGGCCTCTCACTCATTCTTTGTTCCCAACCGATAAACCAAAGCTTTCCTTGTCAAAATAGGCTAAGTAAAGAGAAACTCAATGTGCCATTTGCATTTAATTGAATTCACTAAAAGGAACACATTTTTGCTTTGAATGGAATATCCCAATTCCTTGCTGAGAAGCAGGTATTGGGTAGTCCCTGAGATAGACCTTCCTTTAGCCTAATAATAAATCACGAGAGAGAAGAAATTTCAAATTTTACTAAATGTGAGCACACCACAGATCTCATTAATACACTTAAAAAAAAATTGTGATTATATATATATAATGTATAAAATTTACTATTTTAACCATTTTGAAGAGTAGTTTGGTGGCATTAAATACACTGACATTGTTGTGCAACCATCACCTACATCTATCTCTAGAACTTTTTCATCTCCCCCAAATAAAACCACGTATACAATAGTAAACAGTTATGCCCCCTTACCATCCATCCCCTACCAACCCCCATCCTACTTTCTGTCTATGATTTGACTACTCTAGCTATCTCATATAAGTGAAACTCTATAGAATGTGTCCTTTTGCAACTGTTTTATTTCTCTTAGCATAATGTCTTCAAGGTCAATTCCTATTGTATCATGCACCAGGATTTCCTTCACTTCTAAGTCTGAATGATACTCCATTGGATGTATATTCCACATTTTGTTTATCTAGTTATTTGTCCAAGAATTGCTTCTATCTTTTGGATATTGTAAATATTGTTGCCAAGAACATGAATGTACAAATATTTCTCCCTGTTTTTGATTCTTTTTGGTATATACCCAGAAGTGGAATTAGTAAGTCATATGGTAATTCTATTTTTAATTTTTTGAAGAACGACCATTCTGTTTTCTACATGACTATATCATTTTGTATTACCATCAATAGTGCAAAGTATTCCAATTCTCTACCTATTCACTAATACTTGCTGTTTGGTACTTTTTTTTAATAACACATAGGAAGTGGTATCTTATTGTGGAATATGCCTTTTTGTGCTTGCATTTGTATTACAATACTAAGACATAAATACGGGACTCAGATTTAACCAACTGAGCCTTGTGCCACTATGTGCAGATACTGTTTCATATTCTTACTAATATTTTCACATTAATTATGCATAGCATACCCAGCTAGTCTAATTCTTACATAAATACATCAGAGAAACTTTCCAAAATGTGCCCAAGGAAACATACATAGGGAAGCCATGACATATTACTGCTTTGCTAGATTTTCTGACCTACTTGGATAAGTTGATTAATATTCTAAGTAAAAAAGGCAGAAAAAGGAGAGAAAAAGAAACATAAAAGAAATGGGTCAAACAGAAAACAAGCAATATGATGGTATATTTGAATCAAAATACACAAATCACAAAACATAAATCGGCAAAAATTAAAAGACCAAGATTGAGATGCTAGATTAGTAAAAACAAACAATTAAAGAAAAATAACCTAAAAATGTGGCCACAAACTAAGAAATGACTCTAAACTGATTTCAAGAAACACATCACAAACCTAAATAAAACATTTAAAATAAAAGGATGGAAAATGCATACCGTTTAAACATGAAGCAAAGAAATATGTGGCAATACCAGACAGAATAGGCTTTAAGGCAAGAAACATTGTAGATAAATAAGGCTACTTCACAATGACAAAAGGCCAATTCACATAAGAAAATGAATATGCATATACTTTATTGTATAACTTTAAAACTTATACGGCAAAAATTGATAGACAATGTAAAAGATAGAAATCCCATAGAATCATGGAAAATTATAATGCATATTTCTTGAAATTGACAGAGTAAGAGGGGAAAAACATCACCAGGAGTATAGAAAATAACAGACCACATAACTGATACATATAGAACTCTATGCCCAACTGCTTTGCTAGAACGTGTATTCTTTCTATATATGGAAAATATATTTGCCCCAAATTTTCACATTCTGGGCCATAAAATAAGTCTGGGCAAGTTAGAATAAAACAAAACAAAAAAAAAATGAAATAATGTAAAATTTTTCTAATTACAGTGTAATTAGTAGATTTCAATAAATAAAGAATAACTGGATAATCCTCTGATGTTTGAAAGCTAAGGAACATGTTTCTGAATAATCAATGGTTCAAATATAAAATTAAAATGGAAATTAGAAAACTTTTTCAGAATAAATTATAATAAAAATGTGATATAATTTGAAGAATAGCTATAAAGTTATACTTAAAGAGAAGATTTACAGCCTTTGTTGAATATATCAAAAAGAAAAAAATTCTGGAAATCAATACTCCAATCATCTAACTCAAGAAGCTACAAAAGAATAAAAAGTAAATTAAAATAAGGAAGCAAAGAAGAAACAATGAAGGTAAGATTAGAGATGAATGAAATTTTAAAAAGTAGAACCAAAAAGCCAAAAGATAGTTTTTAGACAAAGCTAATAAAATTTATAAAATCTTAGCAGAACCGGTTAAAGAGAGAGAGAGAAGGCCCCAAACACCAATGTTGTAAATTTGAGAATGATCATCACTATATAGTCAGCAAACATTTAAAAAAGATTTTGTAATTGTTTGCATACCAATAAACTTAAAAATTCAGATGCAAAGGGAAAATACAAAAGACAAAAAGGACTCAACAAAGCTAATATATAAAAAAAAAAGAGCATAATACGAAAATTCTATCTCTTTTTAGAAATTAAAACCATAATTTAAAACTCCAGGACCAGACCAATTTTTTTGCACATACATAAGGAAAATGTAATACCAGTCTTAACCAACTACCTCTGGAGAACAGAAAAAGAAGGAACATTTCCTAAGGTCTTATGCGTCTAACAAAATCTTCATACTCAGTCTTGATAAGAACTGTATGAGAGCAAGATAAATAGTAAGCAGATAGATATCTCCAAGTCTTAAAGTATCCTACACAAAATTTAAGTAAATCAAACCAAATGACATATAAAAAGAACAGTACATTATAACTAAGTCAGGTTCATTTCAAAAATGTAAGGATGGTTTAATCTTCAAACTTCTATTAATTCACCACATTAAGTAAAATAAAAAGATGAGGATAATAATATTAATATGATCAAATAAAAATTCATATAAAGAATAAAGAATTTCTTTCAAATGATAAAGTTTACCTATAAAGTTTACCTTATTTACAAATAAATAAACCATTATGTATTAACACCATATGTATGTATTAATACATATAGTCAATATTGAAAGCCTTCCTCTGAGAAGCTGAGACAAGGCAGAGGTGATTGTTGCCACCATTTCTGGTCAATATTTCATTGGAGGTCCTAGTCAGGGCAATAAAGAAAATAAAATAAAAATAATATGAGAAAGGAACAAAGTTGGTCCTAGTTGACTAAAAATACAAAAGACTTATAAGGAATTACAAGACGATCTACATATAAACTACTAGAATTAATAAATAGATGTATTAAAAGTATTATGTAAAAGGTCTATATATGGAAATCAATTGATTTCTATATATTATCAGTATTAAATATAAATTTTAAAAGTTCCTATTTGCATCCAAATTACTACTTAGTAATACTTCTAGCTAAAAACATGTAAGTACCAAAAAAACCCAGAAAAACAAAGAGAAGGTTTATAAAGAATTAAATAATGGGAAGGATATATAGCAGATTCGTGGATTGTAATATTGACATTGGAAAGATGTCTCATCTCTACAAATCTATCTACAGATTCAATGCAATCTGAATCTCAATCCCAGGAGGACTTTTATAAATTGGCTATCTGTTTCTAAAATTTAAATGGAAATGCAAAGGGCCAAGAATAGCCAAAACAATTATATACTGGAAGGCTCACACAACAACATTTTAAGTATTCCTATAAAGCTAGAATGTGTGCCAATGCAAGGACAAGACAAATTGTTCAACAGAACAAAAGAGAAGAGACAGAAACAGACCCACAACTGTCTGGATACTTGCTTTGTGACTGAGATTTCACTGCAGAGCTTTGGGGAAAGGCTAGTTTGTTAAAGAAATGAGACCAAATTTGTTGGATACGCATATAGGAAAAATGTGTTTTGACTTCTACTTTACATTGTACATAATTTAGTTCAGGTGGACCTTTGACCTAAATACAAATAGTAAAACAGTTAAGCTTTCAGATGAAAATAGTGTTTTTAAAGCCTTGGGATAGGCAAATACTGTATGTTTTAAATATGAAACAAAACTGCTAATCAAAAAACAAAAGGGTGATACAATTCTGCTCATTCTGAATATATGAAAACCTGGCTGAAAAACAGGACAATGTACTCAACTTTTCTAGTTGTCAAGAAAATGCAAATTAAAACCACAATGAAATAATAATATCTATTCACCAAACAGGCTAAAATGAAAATAGCTGCCAAGACCAAGTGTAACCAGGTTAGTTGATCAAGTAAAATAGCAAAACTTAGGGATTCTGTTCATCAGCATTCACTAAACTTGAAAATACTCATGCTCTATAACACAGTAATTGCACTCCTGGCATACACCAAGTGGAAAATTTTCATGGGTGTATTCAAACAAGAATGTTTATAGTAAAATATTCACCAAACCAGGGGGAAAAGTCCAGAAGTTCATCAGAGCTGGAATAAATATATCATGATATTTTAATACAAAAGACTAATTTACAACAATAACAATAAAGGAATTATCGATGGATGTCACTAGATGAATGTCTCTCACAAACCTAATGTTATGCAAAAGAAGCTAAAAGACTAGTCAATATTTCTCGATGTATATTACATAAAGTTTTTTTGTTTTGTTTTGTTTGAGACAGAGCCTTATGTCATTGTCAGTAGAGTGCCATAGCATCACAGATCACAGCAACCTTAAATTCTTGGGCTTAAGCAATTCTCTTGCCTCTAGAGCGAGCGACTTCTCTAGAGAAATGAAAACATAAGCACAAAAAACCTCGTACATGAATATTCATAGCAACTCCCAAGTAGATGGGACTACAATGCCCAGCTGTTTTCTTGTTGTAGTTGTCATTGTTGTTTGGCTGGCTCAGGCCAGGCTCGAACCAGCCTGGGTGCATGTGGCCAGCACCATAACCACTGTACTACAGGTGCTGGGCCTATATTACATAAAGTTTAAAAGGTTAAAAAAAAGTATAATGTTTGAAGTCAAAATAATAGTTATCTGTGGGGAAGAATAAAAGATTAAGATAGTTCATACAAGATTTTGGGAGGTGTTGTTAATGTTCTATTTATTGTGAACATTTATCAAGCTATAATTTTTGCTTTTTATGTATGCATATGCTCTAATTAAAAGGTTTATTCCAAGAAGATTAACAACTTACAACTCAAAGAATAAGAAGTGATGCACATTTCAAGTGTGAAGTAATCTAAAATGTGACTATTTTGAGTGATTGGTGGGAATAATCTATTTCAACTTGGTATTATGAACAATTATATTGGAATAGTCCAGGGGGTATTATTTAGCATGCTAGAAAAATGTGTAATTAAATATTTTCAGTTTTAAAAAGCTAGTAATGTCGACTGTTGTTCAACTTTTCAAAACAAGAAAATTATCATTACAAAACGGAATGCAAATGTTGAAAAGTTCAACAGAGTGTAAAACAAAACTTTTGAGGTGAAAGAGTTGGGGGGGGGGGGGGCAACACTCTTACGAAGTGAGAGTCAAGTGATGAAGGCTCCAGTATGTAGATCTTTTGAAGTTGCACAAATGACCGGCGAAAAACCTGAACATAGTACTTTACACAGGAAGAATGGAGGGAAAAAGAATGGGAATGGATTGATTAGTAAGCTAATTATACAGTGTATTATAGCAGAAAGTAAATGCACAACATCCAAAGTGGATAAGCCAAGAGGTAGCAATGCAAGTATATTATTTAGAGATAAGGAGAACCAAATAAAAGAAACTAAAATGCAAACAGGTGACAGGTTTTGCCTCCACGAGGTTAGAATGAAGATCATAAATGGTGCAGAGGTTGCTGCTTTTCCTTCTAAATAAAAAAATCTATGGGACGGACAGGCACATGTTCCAAACAGCCACAACAAACTTTAAAAAGAAGAAAAGGTGGGAGGACTCACTCTATCCAGTAGGATGTATCTACTGCATAGATGAAGACACTGTGCTGTTGGCACAGCGACATGCACCTACATTAATGGACGAAATAGAGAACCCTACATAGATTCACACAAATAGACCCCCCTGATTTTTAACAAAGGTGTAAAATCAATTCACTGGAGAAAAAATAGCTTTTTTTGTAAAATGATATTAGAATAACTGAATATCCTTAAGCAAAATGAATAAAAAAGTAAGCCTCGACTTAAACCTCATTCGTCATACAAAATATTAATTAAAAATGGATTAGAGATATATTATAAAGTGTAAAACTATGAAAGTTTTAGGGAAAAAATGAGAAAAATCTTTGTAATTTTGGGATAGGGAGGTAAAGAATTTCCAGTCTTGACACCAAAAGTATGATCCGTAAAAGAAAAAACTGATCACTTGAACCTTTTTGTTCTGCAAAAGACCCTCTTATGAGACTAAAAAGACATGATAAATATGTTTATAAATATAGATGATAAAAATATTTGCAAAACACATATCTGTCTAAGAACTGTTACCTGGACTATATAAAGAACTCTCAAAACTCACCAGTAAAAAAATAAACAATTAGAAAATCTAATAGATTTTCTATTAGAAATGTCTGGAGGTTATAGACATTTCACCAAAGGGGAAATAAAGATGGCAATTAAGGACACAAAAAGATGTTCAACAGTATTAGCCATCAGAATAACGCAAACTAAAAGCACAATGAAATATCACAATGCTCTTTTCCAAATAGCTAGACTATAGCTCAGGCTGAAGGAGGGAAGAAGAGGGGAAGGGAAGGGGGGAGGTTGGATGGATAGAGGGTAATCGGTGGGACCACACCTATGGTGCACATTACAAGGGTACATGGCAAATCTATTAGGTGTGGAGTATAATGTCTTAACACAATAATTAAGTGAGATGAAGGTTATGTTAACCAGTTTGATGTAAGCACTCCAAATTGTATATAAAATCAGCACATTGTACCCATAAATGCATGAATGTATACAGTTATGATTTAATAAAAAAATTACAACAAATTAGTGGTAAACTAAATGATGGTAAGGAGAGTCAGAAGCTTGGGTCACTGATACATTGCTGATGAGACTATATTAGCACACAGCCCCTCTGAAAAAGAGTTCAGCAGTTTCTTAAAGAACTAAAGATTAATTACCATGTAACCTAGCGATTGTACTCCTGGGCCTTATCCTAGAGAAATGAAAACACATGCACAAAAAAGCCTATACATGAATATTCATAGCAACTTCATTCACAAAAGCCCCAAACTGGAGACAACCCAGATGTTCTTCAACGGGTGAATTGTTAATTCGACTGTGGAATGCTACTCAGAAATAAAAAAGCACAAACGTGTGATAAATGCAACAACCTGGAAGAGTCTCCAGGGATAATGCTGAGTGAACAAAGCCTATTTCAACAGGTGACACTTTGTGTGACTCCATTTATATTAAACACTTGGAAAGAAAAAATTTTAGAAATGAAGAACAGATTCATGGTTGCCAGGGGTTAAGGACATTAATGAGGAGGTGCAGGTGGGAGAAGGTGCTGTTACACAAAGGATCCTCATGGTGAAGAACGAATTCTTCTGTATCCGGACTGTGGTTTAAACACATAAACATACTCATGTGATAAAATTGTATAGAGCTATATATATGTATGTACATACACACCCATACATACAAACAAGTACACGTTGAAAAATCTGAATACAGATGGTGGATTATGCAATGTCAATATCCCAACTGTGATAGTATACTATGGTTTTGCAAGATCAGGGGAAACTAGGGAAAAGATACATGAGATCGCTTTGTATTATCAATTAAAACTGAATGTAAATTTACAATTAGCTCAAAATAAAACATTTGAATAAATAAACACAAAAGTTATCTCCTCAATAAACTCAAAGAAAATGCATACATGTGTATGTGTATATATGCATCTGTCTACACACATTCACACACATTGGGATATAGAAGCAAAGTATTAAGAACTGAGTTGTTATTAGGTTCTGGAAAAGTTGTTAACAGGAGGGAAAAGCTTCTATTATGTTTAACCAGGGACAAAAATCCAGGGAAGTTAGATCACGGTGCCTTCTTAACCAGAACACATCATTAGCCAATGTATGCAGTGCAGTGTAATTGAACTCTAAAATTGATTGCCTAAGATTCAACATCAACTCTGTCTGTTATTAGCATAACAATGACTTGGGCAAGTTATTGAAACTTCTCTGTGCCTCAGGTTCTTCATAATATGTGAATCACAGGGTTGTTATGAAGACTAAATAAGATGCTGCATATATAAAAAGCCAAGTAGCGAGTCTGGCATTCAGTCAGTCTTAGCTAACTGTATTATCTCAGAGCAGGGCATTTATCATAGATGACAGCATAAAGTACAATTTTCCCATTCTTTCCTTATTACTTACTGCATTTTGATTATAGGACTATCTGACCTCATTCCACAGTGTGTAGGGTATGTGACACTTCTGTACCTCTGATTTCTGAAGCCACTTGAATACAGGTCAAAGAGGCACAGCCCTGGGTAGGAGATGGCTACCCACCCAGGTACACACCGTGTTGTTTGCAGAGGAAAACTGGTTCAGCAGTACATCTCACTGAATCTGTCTCCCTTTTTCTGGCTTTTATTCCCAACATATCTTTGTGATGTGAATCTAGCACAAGTTAGAGATAATTTGGCAGTTTCTTTAACTTCTTGGCAATGTTTTTATTCCTTGCCAAAGCACAAATGCCCCTTAGGTAATGCACACTCATTCCCTAAATAGAAGCTGTAATAACCATTTTCCAGACCCCTTAAGTTTTTATTTTGCAACCCTCTTTACTGATGAAGATAGACAGTAATGATCTGCTGTCAGCTCCAAATCCCCTACAGATAGACTTGTTGTGCTTGTCAAGAGTCATGCGGAAGTAGCTGTTGAAGTAGCCCTCAAGTCTGCAGAATGACAGGCTTGAGAATTCCACTGTATGCATGATGAGGAATACATGATTCATAGAAAAGAAATAAATATTTCTCAAACTTATGGGCATGAGATATATGAGGCTCATTTTATTTTGTAATGAACCATAATATCTCTCATAGGGAAAATATCATTTTGGCACATATTTTTTTTATAAGGATAAGCACTGACTTAGCAACCACTGCTATTGGTACAGTGTGCACAATATACAGCCCAGGGAAAGAAAAAGCTATATACACCAGAATTCAGTTCATTGTGCGGCTGCTGTTAATGCCCTTAATGGGCATTTTGTCAAAGGCTGTGACTGGCCTCTCTGACAGTACCTTCTAGAGTTTAGATTTATAGGTTTACTACTTTTAAGTTCCCCTAATGAAATTCCTTTAGAAGACCACCATCCACATACTTAACTCCTTTGAGCCCCTCTCTTTGTTTATATTGACAAATACCACCTTTGGAGATACTCGGAGATACAGTTATTATTTGTTTTGTAACGGTGATTCTACCACTTCTTTTTACTTCATTTCTTAAATCAAACACATTTTAAGAGAACTCAAATTACACCTTTCATTTGATCCTGCAATCCCATTACAAATCTCCTATCTATCCTGGAGGAAAAAAAAAAATCATTTTCTCATAAGGACATATACACTAGATTGCTTATTGAAGCTCAGCTCAATATTTATAATCACCAAGATGTGGGATCAACCCGTGTCCATCAACCCATGAATGGATTAATAAATTGTGGGATATGTATACCACAGAATACTATTCAGCCATAAAATGCAGGCTTTACATCTTTTGTACTAACCTGGATAAGAGTAGGAGAACATTCTCCTTAGCAAAGTATCACAAGAATGGAAAAGCAAGTATCCAACATACTCAAAACTAACACGAAGCCAGGAGGTGAACAAACATATGCCCACACTAGAGCAAAACTCAATTCAGGTTTGGGGAAGTTGGGGAGGAATGAGGAGGACTGGTGAGCTCTCACCTAACAGGTACAGGGTAAGGGTACACGGCACACCTCCTGGGGGAGGGCACAACTACAGCAGGGATTTTACCTAACGAAGGCAAGCAATGTAACCTGTTTAAAATCTCATATTAATCTGAAAATAAATAAATAAATACTAAGATCCAGCAGTAACTCTAATAACTGCCATAAATTCAAAGTAGAGATCAATATAAATTATATTGACCTGTAACTGTACGATGACATAAAAATATCTGTGAATTTTATTTGTGACAAAGTCATAGATACTTCAAAAACTGTTGTGGTTTATTGTCTACATATATATACTCAAAGAAACTGCTAAATTTCAAGTAGAAGCTACTAAATATAAAATGCCCTTTTTTTCTATCCAAATTCATAGGCTTTCTGAATTCATTCCTGGGACTCTTCAGTATCTGAGGATTTCGGAGAAAGAACTCCTGACCTACAACATGACCAAAGTGCTTATTTCAAGAGAGAGTGAAAGATAAAACAGTGTATGGAAATCAACTGAATAAGAGGAATTATTTAATATGCTTTGTGTATGTACAGATTTGTAACGCCAAAGATGAACAGAATTTAGCATGGGGTAAAAGGTACAGCTTGAGAGAGAACCAAAATAAAAAATGACACCAAATCAAGATGTAAATATTTCCCCATAATAGTTCAAGGTTTATCCACTCCAAATTTAAATACTATGTAAAGATATGATTAAAGAGAAATACATTCATAAAATTTAGATGATCCAAGCTTATGTTGGGAAAAAGAAAATCAATAGATATTCCATACATGGTGTTCTTGAGAACATTGTGAACCAAAAATTATGACACGCAATGAAACACTTGCAGAAGAAACCACACTAAGTCATTCCAGAGCCTTATAGAGAAATGCCAATATTAAGATACTAATACACAAACAATAGTCACAGAGATAACTAGAATTCCGGAAAGAATATCTGACAGGAACAATATAGTTGATTTAGGGCAATGACATTGTGTTGGCGAGCTGCTGTTATTTGAGTCATATACGAGGGTACAGACTGACCCTGTAGCTAAAAGGAACTACACCAGGAGTCCAAGTACCTAAAATGACATATGGAGAATGTCTACAAAGATGACAATATCAGATTCACAGTCTTTCTACTGATTCATATATCTATAAATAAAAGAGAAGACATCTAAGCATAAGCAACAAATGTACACTGTAGTTATCATAGGGTCAAGTGATATACTTCATTTTTTACTTTTGATTATATTTTCTAAAGTTTGTTCATGAACATATGCTACTTTTGTAGTTAGGACATGTTTAAATTATTTAAAAATAATTTGTCATAGTTTTGTTTTTTAGAGATGATAAGACATCTTCTTTGGTAAGATGAGTTCTACTTTTCTCTTAGGACAGAACCCTAACTTTTAATGACGCTTTAAGATTGCTAAAATGACACCCACGTTTTCCTCGACTAAACAGGCTAAATGTCATTTTAAAAACATACGACATTATTTTGTATAGGCAAGATCATCCATTTTGGAATTTGGTGAAGCAATTCTGGCTTGGACATAAATACACATATTCATTTTTAATTGCAAATTCATGAATTCAACACCCAGTATGTAGTCAACACTACTTGGGGGTTTTACCTGGGCTGCAAAGACAGACTGAATTTAAAGCTTGCTTGCTCTCCCTTCTCCCTCTTTCTCAAAAAGTTTTATTTCCATTTCGTCCAAGCCTTGGGAGAGGCATTTAGGGTGATTAAAAAGTTGCCTAGTGGCTGGAGGGAGAGGGTCAGGCAGGAGCCTTGACACATTGAGAGGGGTCTCTCAGAGGTCACTGGGCTGGTGGTCTCATCCACTTGCAGGTGAACCTTCAACAGAGATGCCCACTGGGCCCAGCCTGGGGCCCACCAACCTGTAGGGGTTAGTCATGTGGCCTCCCATCTTCTTGATGAGTTTTACTTCCTCATCTTAGTAGTGGCTGTCTAGTAAGTCAGAGAGATGGGGGTCTGTTCATATAGAACCCAGGACATGAAGATCTAAAAGGGCCTGGTTAGGTTCTTCGCCAGAGAAATGGCACCATCCACTACATTCAGGGTTTCATCTCATGCGTCTTGTACCTGCTTGAGATGCTTGTTTGGCTCCTTGATTCTTCTCCTCAGCTTATTTGTGCAGAAGCGGCCCACACTTTCCAGAGCCACATCATCGCAGTGGAAATAGAAGCCTACAGAGGTCAGTGTCAGGGGCCTGAAGATGCAAATTGAGCAGGTGGTTTATGGCGGCCTCCACCAAGGAATAATCCTAGGAGCTCATGGTTGGTTGGCAAAAGGAGTAAACCACAGAAATGGTGTTAGCTAATTTCAGAAGCAGGTAGTAGCTTAGAAGATGATCCCAGAGGTTGCCAATGGAGAGGTCTTTGGAGGATGATGGAGGATGGCAGAGAGGGTGTTTCCAGGTCTGTTCCATCCAAATACTGTTGAGGCAAGAGGCAGATCCACAGGATTGTTGAATGTACTGCCTAGAGCTTTTCATTTTAATTCTTTTTACTATGCTGAGATTGACATGAAAGTCTTGAAAAGAAATTATATAGGCAAAGAGTATTTATTGGTCACCAATAAAATTGTGTGAGTCAAATGTCAAATCGTTGAACTCATGGAATGTGGGGTTGATTCCAACATCTCTGTATATTTTAGCCTTTCCTAGATTCTGTGTTGGGCTCCTGCTGCTCCTTATTGCTTCATACTGAGCAATTACACTGCTGCAACCACATTAAGTCATATGGTCTCATTAAGTATCTTAATAAAAAATTTTAACATTCTAATTCTCACTTTACAGATTAAAAAAAAAAAAGACAGCTAACAAGAATAGGAAAGATGCTGATTTATTCTTTCAACTCACACATATACATTGAATGCCAAGCAAATTATTAGATGCTAGGAATAGAAAGATGAGCAAAACCAACATGGTCTCTGCCCTTTTGGAGCTTAAAACCAGACTGCCATAGTCACTAATAGGGTGGAATTATTTCTGGTTAGCCTGATTTGAGTTTGAATATTGGTTCTGCCTCATATTTCTCTCTGAACTTTTCTAAGCTTCTTTTATAAAAATAGTATAGTGATAACCCTTCTATCAGGAATGGAGCCAGTACCGATTAAATACCTAGCATAGTACTCACACACAGCAATAATTAAGAAAGCCAAGTACCTGGTACAAAGTAGATACTTAAGAGAGCATAGCCACTATTATTATTTTTGTGTTTGTTGTATTTGTGCTGATTTATATTCCACTAAAGCCAGAGAAATTTCACTTGCTGACATTATGGGAGATTTACACATTTCTTTTTCATATTTAAAAATGTTGACTTCAGGGTTAAGGCTGAAGCTATTAGGCTAATCCCAACTTAAATGTGTTTTTGGCAACTAATTCTTTCATAAAATATATTTCATAAACTATAATTTGAAAATCATTGAAATTTGACATTTCCTACCTATTGAACTAGAGGAAAGATAGTGAGGCCTATCCTCCATATATTTACTGATATCTGGTTATATGTATAAGTACCAAGTTACTAAAACATACCCTGAATATTGCCAAAGTGAAGAACACATTTTGCATCCTGTGCAGAAGAGAAAGAAAAGGAAATATTGCAGAATGAAGAACAGGTTAAGAAGATAGTCATTCTACGTCTATATAAATATAATACCATTTTGTTAGCAAGAATGATATGAGTGTGGATGATGAGAAGATCTAGATTCATAGGTTGAGAAAATGACGCCCTGTGTCCAATTAATCTCAAGCCCCCGAAATGTAGGTGTCTTTTTCCCTCCCACAACACTGAAGATATATATGTGTGTGTTTGTTTTAAATCTATTTTACAGTAGTTTTCCAATGATGATCCTTACTTATTATTTTTAGCATTTTACTAGATGTTGAAGTAACAAGGTAATTCATTTCTTTATAAGAAAAGACATGCTAGATTTCTTAGTCATTGATTTTGCATTATAAAGTCCCATCAGGAATAAATGTACATGTAAGTTTTTAATTGGCTTTAATAAAAAGCTTAATTGGGTAGATTTTGGAATATATTTATTGATTAGAGATAGACAATTTCTAGAATGTCAGAATATTGCAGTTTGGTATGTTGTTTTGTATAGTACATTACTATGCATATCACACGGGTTCTCAATAAATATTCATTAACAGAATTTACAGAATCTGCAAGGAAGTAACCATCATTCCTGCCAGATACATTTTATATATTTGGATTAAATGTCCCTTTGTTTTTGAATTATACTCTTATCATTTCTTGGACTCCATTTAGCTGGCTACCTATTCACCAGAACTCCATTTACCTTGATTAAAACTCCTGCTTTATTTAGTGCCAATTATTGATTATAAGGAGAGTTAAACAATCGGATCCTATTTCCATATGACTCTTTTGGCACCTATCTTATAGTTCATTGGCAAGTAGTCTTAACATCTTAAGTAGGCTAGGGCTCTTAGTCCAGGAAGGGAAGGGAACAGGAAGTAAGGAGAAAGGGTCCTAAACGATCAGAAATCAAACAGCCAGAATGAGAAGACTAGCCTGGGTTGTGCAAAGAACAAGGTTCCCAGGGACGTAGTTGCCTTTAATATTCACAAGACAGTACAGTAAGTCTTCACTTAATATCATAGAAAGGTTCTTGAAAACTATAACTCTAAGCAAAATAATATAATTAAATCAATTTTATCATAGGCTAATTGGTATAAAAAAGAGTTAAGTTTCTATGCCATACATTTTCTGGTCACAAAAACATCACCAAACTTCTGAATAAAAACCTGCAACACTTCTAATAGTAAACATTGAAATAAATATGAGCTATGCATACATTTAAGAAAGATGAATAAAAACTAGTGATTTTTATTTATTTATTGTTTTTTATTATTAAATCATAGCTGTATACGTTAATGTAATCATGGGGCACCATACACTGGTTTTATAGGCTATTTGACACATTTTCATCACACTGGTTGACATAGCCTTCCTGGCATTTTCTTAGTTATTGCGTTAAGACATTTATATTCTACATTTACTAAGTTTCACATGTACCCATGTAAGATGCACCGCAGGTGTAATCCCACCAATCACCCTCCCTCCGCCCATCCTCCACCTTCCCTCCCCTCCCTTTTCCCCCTTCCCCATATTCTTAGGTTATAACTGGGTTATAGCTTTCATGAGAAAGCCATAAATTAGTTTCATGGTAGGGATGAGTATATTGGATACATTTTCTTCTATTCTCGAGATACTTTACTAAGAAGAATATGTTCCAGCTCTATCCATGTAAACATGAAAGAGGTAAAGTCTCTATCTTTCTTTAAGGCTGCATAATATTCCATGGTGTACATATACCACAATTTATTAATCCATTCGTGGATCAATG
>CAUYPK010042831.1:0-49969 GCA_963574355.1 Loris lydekkerianus | reverse complement strand
GGTTTTCTGCACTTTATTTAAAGTTTTAAAGTTGTTGCTAGTTTACAGTTTTTCTTTAGCAATGAATATTGAAAAGCATTTAACCTACTGATTCCTCAATTATTGTAATTGTTTTGGGTATATATTTTTATTTTTGAAATTTACCAGTGGCTGCTGCATTTTCCACCTTGGCTTATACTCGAGTCACTAAGTTTTCCCAGTTTTTAAGGTAAAATTAGGGGGGTTGGCTTATACTCGGGTCGGCTTATACTTGAGTATATACGGTATTCTATCCTATGGATGTGCCATTTCTATTTTTCGATATTACAAATCACCCGGTCTCTAGCGTCATTACCCTTCATTTTTGTGCACGGATCTAATGGCTTCCTTAGGTAGAATTATCAAGCGAAAATGTGTACATATTTTTAATGTGTATTTTCAAATAGCCCTGTGGGAAAGTGGTGACAATGAAAACTCTCACTAGTGGCATCTGAAATTACCTTTCTCTGCAGGGATATTTGCTCTTTTCTTATGAATTTGTAAGAATGCTTGTTATAATTAGGATATTAAATCTCTCTCAAACATGTTGCATATGAACTTCAAACTGCTTAAAATGGCCTTATTAAATTTATTGTATTTCTTACATGATTAAATTCTGTGTTTTATGCATAGAAATGCCCAATAAATACCCAAAGAATATATATGTAAAGGAAGAATTCCTGCTGTTAAGGAAGGAAGGGAGGGAGGGAAGGGGGGAGGAAGAGGAGGGAGGGACATTGGGAGGTATTAGGAGGAGGAGGAGAGAGAGAGAGAGAGAGAGAGAGAGAGAGAGAGAGAGAGAGAGAAAGAAAGAAAGAAAGAAAGAAAGAAAGAAAGAAAGAAAGAAAGAAAGAAAGAAAGAAAGAAAGAAAGAATTGCAGTAATGAAGGCACCATATCAGAGGAAAGAGTGACTAATGTTACCAGGAGTCCCGGGGTCTCCATAATGGGAGTTTAATTTCGTTTAGGTCTTGGGTGTGATTCTTTAATCAAAAAAGAAGACATTCTGGGTTGAAGGATGAGCATAAATTTTTCACATGACGTGAAAATACCTGGCACCTTTGGGAAGGATATTAGTTCATTGCCACCCAAGGCCAAGAGCCCTTGAAGGTGACAGGACTCTGCAGACAGAGGGGCCCCTGTGGAGGGCACCCTGCTTTGACCTGTGTTTGAAGAAGAGGGTGCTGGCATCTGTGTGAAGGAAGGACAGGAGAGGAGAGAGGTTGATGACCTGCTTGGGAAGCAGCTTTGTGCCATCCAAGGCTTGGCTGCAGTCCCCACACCCCAACTGCAGTGGCTCTCAAGCTCTGCTCCCCTGGATGGGAGGATGCAGGCAGCCCCAGCAGCCCAGCTTCTCAGCTCACACCCACAGATGGGTTTCCCAGGGAAATCTGTGGACCTGCAACCCAATTTCCAAGGCCCAGCTCAAAGACCATTTTCTTTATTCTTTTAACTTAAAAAACAAAACAAAACAAAACTTCCATTGATATCAACTCCATACAATTCACGTGGTTGTAGTATGTAATTCAATGATTTTAGCATTCACACAGTTGGGCGGTCATCATTACAATCAATTTGAGAACATTTTCATTCCCCTGAAAAAGGAAATCTCATACCTGGCAGCCATCGCCCTCCCCCGTCCTCCCATGTCCCCCTGTCCTAGGCCACCACCACTCTGCATTTCATCTCTATGGCTGTGGCGATTCTGAACATTTCAACTAAACAGAATCACACAATATGTGGTTTTTTGTGTCAGCCTTCTTCTTTTTTTTTAATTGAGACAGAGTCTCACTTTGTCACACTCAGTAGAGTGCTGTGGCATCACAGCTCACAGCAACCTCCAACTCTTGGGCTCAAGCGATTCTCCTGCCTCAGCCTCCCTCATAACTGGGACTACGGGTGCCGCCTGAATACCCGGCTACTTTTGTTCTTGTTTGAGCAGGCCCGGGCTGGGTTCGAACTCACCGGTCGTGGTGCATGTGGCCGGCGCCCTAACCACTGAGCTACGGGAACCCAGCCTGTGTCTGCCTTCTTTCATTCCACGGTGTTTTCTAGATTTCCCCACATCATGTACTGGTCCTTCTTTCCTATTACAGTTGAATAGTGTTCCGTTGTGTGGATGAACCTGGTGTTTGCCCATTGGTTGATGGGCATTAGTTGTTTCCACTTTATGAACACTGGAAACATCATTTTCTGGCGAGGCTTTACTTTTTATCCAAACGTAGTTCTTCATGACGTTACCCTGCAGGCCTTGGTCCCTCTCCTGGGCACCTCCTGGCATGATGCTCAGCATCCCCTGGCTTGGACCACATTCGTTGGGGCTTCTCCTCTTGCGATCCTGCGGGGCAGTCAGCCCTGGGGGAGCGTGTCTTACGCCTGCTCTCTAAGCCCCTCTGGGACCCTTTGCAGAGGTGCTGTCAGAGGGCAGAGGTGTCTCTCTAAATGTCAAAAACCCTTTCTCCTTGAGACAGGTGCGTTGAAAAGTCCGCATGGGAAACTCCAAAGCAAGCCTTGCTGTGAGTTGCCCCGTTTGCTTTTTTCAAGTTTTCTCCATATTCAAGAAAAAGAGAATCACTCTGATGTAGATTAAACCACAGCACTGAAAGAATAGGCGAATATGGTCTTACCTGATTGCCTAAGGCAATGGGCCAAAATGCTGTGGCGTTTAAAGTAGTCCATAACACTCAGGAAAAAAAACCAATGCTGCTTGGGTGGCCTGTGGCTCAAAGGGGTAGGGCACTGGCCCCATATGCCAGAGGTGGCCAGGTCAAACCCAGCCCCAGCCAAAAACTACCAAAAAAAAAAAAAAAATGCTGTTTTCAGGTTTAACTCAAATTTTAATGAAGGCATTTTCATGTGTAGGCTCTTCTGCAATATGTGACTGAATGGAGGGAGTTGTGAATGATGCATTTTAAACCAGGACACTCTGTCTTGGCCTCTGGCGAACACTCCAGAGTATCCCTGGATCCAGATTTTTCTATAGTTAACATCCCCTCTGCCCTAGTCTTGAGGAGTGACACCTGCTCCTGCCTCCGTGTCCCCCTCCCCTCCTCAAAGGGGCTGGGAGCACAGTCATCACACAATGTAGATGATGCTCAGGGCCAGCGTGTGACCCCAGAGTGCTGGCCTTTTCCTGGGGTCCTTGTCAGAGGAGGCCCCTGTCTCAGGCGTCTTCTCTTTGCTGGGAGCCCTCGTATCCCCCTCCTCCCTCCCCACCAGAGTGTGGTGGGCAGGGAACAGGGAAGGAGAATCTGGGGTCAGAGAGTTGAGCTGGAATCTGCCATTTTGCAGCCACGTGATCCTTTGCCAGCTATTTAAACTCTTGGAGCTTTCAAACTCTAAGCATCGCAGTGAGGGCACTCACACCAGCCTTACCAGATCACGGCTAAACCTGGTGACAGGCGCAGTGCGGGGCTTAGAGGCAGGTGAGCTGCACATACCCCCTTCTCTTTATTTCTAAGAGACAGGCGATTCATTACCCTGTCTCCTGAATATCTAGGGGACATCACGTTCACACTCTCTTGCATTATTGACTATCACCCCTGCGAGCAGAACTCCCTCCTGTTAGGACATCTCCATCTCCCTCAGCTCCCAGCAGGGGCCCGAGCACCCTCAGGAGATATAGGGGGTTTCTGCCACCAGGTGACAGATTACCCTCTTCTCCCCTGTCCCAGGGAAGGCCATCGCAGCTTAACGTCACCAAGCGTGGAGTGTTCAGATACGGTCATGAAACCCGTAGTCTGAATCAATTATTTTAACAGGATTCCAGCGTACACGCGTTGTCTCCTGCCCTCCTTCTGTCCTTAGGAGACAGGAAACTCCCTAATTCATCTGCCCGCTGTTTCCTGCTGCTTTGAAGAGAATGAAAATGATGAACGCGCTGCGGTTCTCCTGGAGTAAATAGTTCCTGTAAAGCCGGACTAAGGAAGGTGATTTGCAATATGGATTTTCCCCTCCGAGTTATTCTGCTGTGTTCAGTCAGCACGTTCAGTCTCTTGTCTGCAGCGGCACATTCAGTGACTGTCACTCATCTCCAGCGCAGTCCAGGCTTTGGACGGGGCCTTCCTGCCTTCATCTTGGCTGGTGGGCAGAGGGAGGCGGGACGTGGGGAGAGCTGCTCCTGCCGTTGTCTCCTGGGGACACAGCCTGGCTGGAGGTGGGGTGGATGGCCGCAGGTCCAGGAGCTGCTAGGCCTCCATCCTTCTGTGTCTCACCCATAAGTGAGAATTGGCCAACCTCCTCCCTCTGCCCAGTGGGGACCACACAACCGCAGGGGGACCCTCCAGAGATGTCCACCTACTGTGGTCAGCCTGGGCATCTGGCAGGATTGGTGGAAAGGTAAGGTGGGCAAGGGGTGAAGACGGTTTGCCAAGTGTTTAAATAGCCCTGCTGGCTCTGAAGAAAGGACTTCTACAGTGTGAAGCGCCTTATGGAGTCTGTGAGACGCAGGGAGCACAGTGCTGTGCAGGGGTGAGCAAGAGGCCAGCAGGCTGCTTCCCTGGGAACTGACCCCTCACCAGCACCCATCTCCCACCTCTCCTAGAGGAAGAGCTCGGGCTCCTAGCACAGGGTGTGATTCACTCACCTTGTCCCATCTCTATGTTCTGTGATACACTCTTTGCTTCCAGCAGTCAGAGGGATGTGGGTTTTTCTTTGCTTTCATGGAAACAATCCCAAGATACTTGCATCAGCATCGGCACTACCATATTGCAAAAACCAGCAGTGACTCAGAGGGTTCAGGAGGGAGATATCTCATTGAATAAATGATTCAGGAAGCTGTCCTTGCACCTCCTGGTCTGTGTAGCGCTTGCTAGAACCCTGTCCTCAGGATCCATGACTTGGGGCCACCCTAGAAGCAGGAATATTTTTGGTGTGTTTGGATGAGGAAACCCCACTAGAGCAGGTGGGCATAGGCCAGTGGCTGTCACGGACTACAGTCAACTGTGGCCACTGTGGTGCCTCCCGCTCTCCAATCTTCAGAGCTCTGCCAGAGACGCCACTGGGTTTCAGCAGGGTCTGGGGCTTGTGGCGTGAATAAGAGCCCAAGTTTATACTCTGTCAATGGCCTCACTCAGAACACGGCTAGGCTGTTGGAGGTAGAGTGGGAATAGTGGGTTCTTATGGGGCTAGGGCAGTGGGATGGTTCTGGGGGAGAAACCAAGCCGGGTGAGAGCAGCATGCAGACTGGCCTTGCTCCAGAACCCTAGGAGTCTGTGCAGGGTCTTTCCTATTGGAACCCTGCTGACATGCAGACTGGCCTTGCTCCAGAACCTTAGGAGTCTGTGCTGGGTCTTTCCTACTGGAACCCTGCTGAAGCTCCAAATAGCATCCACACCCATCCCAGGCACCTCAAACAGCATCAGATCTGCTGGGTGCACACCTGCCAGGGACAGGGATGCTGAGAATGAAGTCTGCACCTTTAAGTCTGGGTCCCACTTAGCAGACTGCCAAGACACTCCTAAATGAATTGGAACCAGATTTGAAAGTGTGGTATCTGCCACCTCCAGAACCCAAAGCAGACCACCAAACAGTTCCCCAAGAACAGTGCTCACCCTTTGTGCAATGGGCCCAGTGTGCTACACCTGTCCTTCATCTCACAGGGGATGTGCTGGCATAAAAGGAGACCATTGGACCATGAAAACTTCACCGACAGGAGAGGATCCTGAATGTTCATTTCTCTGGCAACTTCTGGCATACCTGTGAGTATTGTTACTGGGGTATTCAGAGTGCCTGTCACTTCCTGCTCACCAGGTGCAATCAGCAGGATGTTCTGCGCAGCGTCAAGGTCCTCAAACTCCCTTTGGTCTGTGAAGTGTCAGAAAGATGGGGAATTAAATAGCCCTGATCTTGATCTTCCCAACTGGTGATGACTGAAAAGAATGCAGTTTTCCAGACACAAGAGAACTCAAGTGCTAGAGGCTGTGTCCATGTATTCCGGGAAGCATGCAGCTTTTCTGGGGGCTGGTATTGGGTCAGCCTTTGTAGCTTACTGACATCTGCCATGATCCATGCGCTTTTCTCTTGGGCCAAACAGGTGAGTTGAATGGGAAAGTGATGGTAACCAACATCGTGTTTTTTTTTTAAGTCTTTTGTTGTTATTGTTTTTCAGATAGACTCTCACTCTGTCACCCTGGATAGAGTAACATGGCATCAGCCTAGCTCACAGCAACCTCAAACTCCTGAGTTAAAGCCAACCTCCCACAAGGCTCCCCCATAGCAGGGACTACAGGCACTCACCATGACAACTGGCTAATTTTTCTATTTTTAGTAGAGATGGAGTGTCACTCTTGTTTAGGCTGGTCTTGAACTCCTAAGCTCAAGGGATCCTCCTGCCTTGGCCTCCCAGAGTGCTAGGATTACAGATGTGAGCCACCGAACCTGGTCATTAAGTCTTTGATAGTGGTACTAATTTCTGATATTCCACCTGAGACATGTCTGATTTACAAAGGGTCAGAGGCTTCCACTCAACCCTTCCTACAATGTGGGGGCTCTGCAGGCAGTTAAGTATAGCCACCATAATATACTCAGGCTGGGAAAGTAATCCCAGGGTGGACATCTGAAGGCACTGGACACAGGTCAATCTGAGCCAGAGGGTCATTTCCCTGACCCCTGTAACTCCCCTCCCTGGCTGGAGGAACACAGTGCACTTCTGTTTCTCTGGAATCAGTCCTTGAAATATGAAGTATCTTCCTTTACCCTGTGCATAATTATCCTCATAAAAGTCCTTTGGGGGAAAGATCAGGGGAGTATTCGTTGTACATACTGTGGTGGTGGCACCATGACTTATCTCAAAAGTACAAGGCCTCATCTTCAAAACCCAATTGGGCTTTGGGTCTGTGAACCAACTCAGATGCAAAGGTTTTGTGAACAACTATTGTTGGGCCACTTGATGTAAGTATTCTGATCAGACTCTGTCCCATAAGCCCTTATCAGCTACCCATGCAGCTGGGCTCTGGACACCAAGGTCTATTGGCTTGTGGGTCCATCACTGCCAATTACTGGATTTACCTTCACCTTGCTTCAACCTTTTAAGAATCCTATTATGCCTATTAATGGTGGGAAGCCCAGTGGAAGTTTGGAGCCTGCAGAAATCTACCACCAAGCTCCCCCAAAATACCAATGCCTGCACTCTGTCACCTCTAATGTACTCCTTGCTGTCTTAGTGAAGATCCTCTGGGCCTTCCTAGAAAACTTAATCAAGTGAGAAATTAACTATGTTCCCTTAATAGATGCATTCCCACTTTCCTGACTCTTCTAGATGTTTCCTCAGTACTATGTAAGAGCAACTCCAGCTTCTCCACCTGCACAAATGTGCCCACCCTTCTCCCTGGGTGTATGAGGACTGGCTCAGGTGTCCTCATCAGGAATTAGACCCCCACTCATAAATGATACCCTCAAGTCAATAACTGACCCTTTTTAGACACGTATTCCACTCACAGAGGCCAAATCCAGCCAGAGCTCCTCCTATACCTGTTCCCCAAGTTCCTGCCAGATTTTGAGGGTTTTTTTTGTATATAGCTATTTTCTGCTGAAGCAGGAACTGCTTCCTGATTTGGGCTAAGCTGAGACCTCATCATAATTATCATTCTGAAGGAAAAGAGGTTTGGTGAGGCGAATCTTGAAAGAGAGCGATTTGTGTTACCTTGAAAGCTATTTTTCAAATAAGGTCCTTGCAAAATCTCTAGGCAAGAAGAAGCTGCTCTTCTGTAGCAAATGCGAACTGGGGACGCTCAGGGAGGATTAGAGTTCTGGGGCTCCGGAACTGTTGTTTTTCCTACCAGTGCTCTGAATTTGACATGGGAGACTTTCCAAAGCAAAGCATTCAATATTCTTGGTAGTTTGACCAGTCTTACAATCAGACCGTGGATCCAATTTTCAATATATTCCGCCCTACAAACTGCAGGTGATACTTTTCTCTTAGCAACTCTTTGTTTTCCACAGTGTGCCTTACGTTGATACAGTCACATGCCACATAATAACATTTTGGTCAGCACTAACCACATGTATAATGTTGGTCCCATAACATTATAATACCATATTTTTACTGTTCCTTTTCTATGTTTAGGTATATTTGAATATACAAATACTTACTATTGTGTTATTGTTGCTTATAATGTTCGGTTTAGTAACATTTGGTACAGGGTTATAACTAGGAGCAACAGACTATACCCCAAGGTGTGTAGCAGGCTAGACCATCTAGATTTGTGTAAGTACACACTATGGTGTTCACACAACAGCCGAATCGCCTAACAATTCATTTCTCAGACTGTATCTCTGCCATTTAGTGGCACAAGGTTGTAATTTGCTCTTGTAAGCCTATCTGGTAACATTACCTGGCCAGGTCCACAACCCTTCTAATTACCACTGTCTCTATCCTGGTCAGATGCTACTGTTACCACACATCCCAATACATCACCTTCCACCTGTACCTCGTTCCAACCCAGCACAGGTAATTATGATGGCATTGAATATCCTATGTTGTCGCCATCCACTTTCTACTTGGCCACCGTTACAGGGCACTCATACTCATACTGAAGAATTTATGAGGGCTATGTCAGTATCTCAGAACTATGTGCCAAGGGACAAAAGGCAGGGACGTTTATACATCAGTATCTGCTCCCATTATTTGAGGATCAGCCTATGGGCATCAAGTCCCCTGAATTTCCAAGTTGCACACGTGTAAATGCCAAGCAGTTTCCTGCGTGCTAGTAGAAGCTCTGAATCAGAATTCAAGAGGTACGCTGCAGGGGTCTGAAGCAGCGTTTTCAGGTCACACCTGTCAGAGCCAGTCAGGGTCTGCATGGCACTGGTCACTGGAGCTGAGAGAGCCTGACCTGACACAGGAGGATGTCTGATACAACCCCCTCTCATGGAGAAATACATCATCATAAACAATAGGTTGTGTTTGAATTGGGACTGGTCAGCATTTCTTTCACATAAATTCTACCTTGTAAATTCAGTTTCACTCAGGTTAGTATTAGAATGAGCTTGTGTTTCCTAAGCATGAAGACAGCCACGTGGGGGAGGTGGAAGGGAAATTCAACCTGCTCTTAGAAGTGCCCTGCACAGAAAATCCACATGTGAGTCATTCATTTAACACATCAGTTCTCTTCTAGGCCCTGGGATTATAGCAGTGACCAAAAGAGAAGAACAATCATCTTTTGGGGAGCTTACAATATGGAGGGGGTTGGGGGGGGGAGGATGGAGGCAATAGACAGCATAAGTAAGTAAATTAAATAACGTGCTGGAAGGTGAGCAGTGCTAAGGGGATATAGGAAGGCAGGCGTACATGTCGGGGGGGGGGGGCTGCTATTTTAAACAAGATGCTCAGGAAGGGCGTTCTGAGAGGGTGATATTTGAGCAAAGACTTGAAGGAGGGGAGGAATACAGATACCTGGAGACAGAGCAATCCAGACAGGAGGAATAGCAAATGTAAAGGCCTTGGGTGGAAACATGACTGCATGGTGGAAAAATGGCAGCATGGCCATTGGCTGGAGTGGAGCAAGACAGTGAGCCAGAGGGTTGGCGGGGGCCACACCAGGTGATACCTGAGGCCTACAGGAATGCCTCCAATTTTACCAGAAGGAAATTATGGGAGGGTTTTGAGCAAAGGAGAAGGAGATGTTCTTGCGTTATCTAAATTGTATACAAACTCACACACCAAAGTGAACACACCCAGTTATCAGCATGGCTCAGCTTTGGGATTTCTGATATTTTGCAGGATTGCCATCCATTGGATGCAGCAAATGAGCACAGCTGCCAGGTTGTTCATATTAAGAGTCACCATCTGGATGATTTACGTAACGATGGAACTTTGGTCACAGATGAGACAAAGTTGAGGGTAGAGAACCCAAGGCACAAACTTCCAAACTGCAGAGATAATCCACGCAGAGGGAGGGATCCAGGTGCCCAGAGGCACACCAGGGGCCCCAGTCTCGGACTTCCATATAGAGACAGACGTCTGCCCTTTCTGTGGCTCTCCTGTCTTTGGCAGGAGGTGCCTCAGCCCTCGGTGTCCTGTAGGAAGTCTAGCATAGCATTTTAACTCGTAAACTCCACACCATTGACAGGCATGGCAATAAAACCCCATTGTTCCTGATAGCAGTAGTCTGTTTTTTTAACCTTTGGCTTCCTTTTTTTCCTGGTACATTTATACATCTGGTTCTGGTAAAATAGAAAGATTCACTCCATTGACAACTGTACTTTTTGTCCAAGGCTAAGTTTCTCTCCCCTACACCTCCTCTCCAAGTGACAGTGCCTCTTGCTGGATAGAGACAGGACAGTGTCCCACAGGGACCCCTCCCTGGACTAGGGCCAGAAACAACACCATCCATGATGTTGTAGGAGGCAAAGCTGATGCCCAGGGTCCTCCCATCACCAGCTTTATTTGGACACCAGGAGGCACTTAGTACAGTGAATTATTCTGTGAAACAGTGATACCTCCAAAGAATATGGATTCTTGGTCCTGTGTGGCTTTCTGTTACTATTTCTTATCCTTCACTGTGTGTCTTAGTCCCTTTTCTGCTGCCATAACAGAAGAAAACAGACTAATTTCTTCAGACAAAGAAAATAAGTTTATTTAGCTCATGATTCCTTTGTTTGTTTGTTTTTTAAACTCATGGTTCTTGAGGCCGGGAAGTCCAAGAGCATAGCACCAGCTCTGGGAGGGGCTTTCATGTTGCATCATAACATGGTGTAAAACCAGAAAGGCAGGTAAAGAGATACAAAGAGGGAAGCAAAGGCACCAAGCTCACTTTTTATCAGCCCACTCTTGTGATGACTAACACATTCCTTGATTGCTGTGCAAGGGGATTGCCCATAAGACCTAATCACCTCTTGCAGGTCCTGCCACCTCTCAATACCATAATGTTGACAATTAAATTTCAACATGAGTTTTGGAGGGGACAAACCATAGTCAAACCACAGGCCTGTGTTCGCTAGTGTTCAAGCAAGATGCTAAGTCATCAGTGGAAGAAGCTGTTCGCCAGCAAATGCTCCTCAAATGTTACAGAAATGGAGGCAGAGGAAAGAAGCCAAGAGAACAAGGGGCGACTCTGAGGCCTGCAGTGAGGATGGTTTGACAGGGGCAGAACCACGGCTCCTGTCACCTAATGAGGAGCTTAAAATCAGGCCTTTAACTGCCAGGAAGCACACCTTCCCTTCTGCATCCCCTAAAGAGAGCCTGGCAAAGCTAAGTAATCCCATAGCCCAGGCTTTGGGCTGTCTTTCAAGTCTCTTTGTGCTGAAAGGGATATCTCACTGTCAGATGGACACCAGACACTCACACAGATTGTTGGACACACAGCCATGAGCTGGGCCCCAAGCCAAAAGTGCACCCCAACACAGCAAGCCTCCGAGCTCAGAACATGCCTTATCTCATTTCCCCCTCACATGCTTCCAAAACAACCCCCTTCCCAAAACAGATAGATACTATTATCTCTACAGAGGAAGGAACTACCTAAGACATGAAGTGATCTGCTCTAGTTTCCACTGATTTGCTTTAACCTAGAGGGTGTAGCCTTAACACGATTTTGTGGACATAAATGGCCAAAGTGCCTGCACCCCACACACATATGCACCACACTCACTCTCTCATACACATGTGCACACACACGCACCTCACAGAGATATACACTCACACACACCAATGCTCACACCCTTACATGATGCAACACACCAAACACTCCACACCCCTACTCCACACTCTGCATAACACACACATGGGCACACACACAAGCATGTCCAAAAACATGATAGCAAAGAAAGAAAAAAGATGAAAAGTATTGAGATTTACGAGTATCCAAAGAAACACATAGTAACATCAAGAATCAGGCTGTCTGAGTTGAAATGCCAATTCTGTTGCCTACCCGCTGGTGACAGTGGGCAAATTAATTCACATCTCAGTGGTCCCTTTAGCTCATCTGGAAAATTTTCACAACTCACCGACTTCACAGTGGTGGTTGCGAAAATTTAGCAAGTAAAAACTTGTCATCTGCTTAGAACAGTGCCTGCCCTATAAGGAGATCTATACGTATTCATCACCATTACTATTATTATTACCACTGCTGTTGTGTGCATGCTGCAGAATGAGGCCTTTCATGCACTGCCTGTGGGAATGTCCCCCTGGCGTGTAATTCCAGAATATATACATCAAAATTCTTAAAATTTCCCATACGATGTGACCCAGGTTAGCCCCTTTTTCTTGAGGACACAGAGGCACTCACAGACTTCTGCTGAAGGATGTTCATCACAACACTAACAACAGCAAAAAAAGGGAACAGTAGAACCAACCTAAAGTTCCTGTGCCAGGAGCTTGGTTACGGGAACCTGCCCTGTGGCTTGCTCAGCCTTGAAGTCACATCCAGTCCATGGTCAAGTCCTATCGTTTCCTCTTTCTCTGTCACTTTCTGCATTTATCCCTTGGGGTTCTGGTTAAGCACAACAGAGAAGCGTCACCATGGCCTGTGCTGGGTCCCTCTGCTACATGCTGGGGTGACACTGTTGCCTTCCATCCCATTCATCACCCTGGTCAGGCCTCCTCATTTCCGCCTTTCCCACCAGATTTTAAGTGCCACATAGATATTGTGTCCCTAAAACCTGCGACAGTACCTGGCACACATGATGTCTCCGACTGAGATGTAAGCACAGGAATGAAGGAATGAGATCCAGTTCTCAACCACGTCTCCACAAAACCATGTGGCAAAGTGATCACAGCACAACTCTAAGTGAGAAAAACGTCTGCAGAAGTGTACACACAGCATGACATTACAGTTTTCTACAGACATAGTTACATATACAAAAAATGAGATGAGAGGCACTAAATCGTTAGCTTGGTTAACTGTGGCCACTTATTTCTTCTGTCTATACACATATATTCTCCCGATATTTTCCAATGAACATCTATTTCCTTTATAATCGTAAAAACAGTGAATAAGACAGAATGATTACTGCAAAGGATCCAGGCCTTCTGGAATGAACCGTAATTTAAGTCCAGGGTCTGGATGGTGAAGCCAGATACTCACATTTGAACTTGGCCGTGACGTTTATCTATTACAAACATCATTTCCAGACCGGCTTTCGGCAATCTCCAGGGATTGCTCTAATAACAGGTTCCCTTCCTTTCTCATGGGGACCTATCAGGTTGAGCACAGCCGAGATGACAAGTAGTTGTTTCAGAGAGATAAACATAATTTTCCTTCTTTTATGTAACATAAAAATTCTGGGTAAATGACCCCTTCTTTTTCCCCTAACGTCCCATATTCACCCTTTCAGGGTAACGTTTTATAGTGTCCTATAGGAGGGCTTGTTTCTAGGTCCTCAGTGCAGTGTCTTTGACTGTCTGAAGGTGTCAGCGGGGCAGCCAGAAGGCCAGAGCTCCCTGGACTTGGGACCAAGCACATAGAGAGATGGTCCCTTAGATGGAACCAAGGACGATTGATACCTTGTGGCAGTGGTGTCCACAGGAACTTAGGGACAGTGGTATCAAGTTTTGATCCAGACCTTGAATTTTTTCTCCTGCCTTGACTTCTCAATATGTCAATTATTTTTTTCCATTCATCACATTGGAAAGTCTGTGCAGCCCTTTGGGATAATCTGAAGGAGGAGTGAAATTTACAACAGTGCTGTTTATAGATCTGTCCTTCTGTCCTCTGTCTAGGAGTCTCACTTGAATCATACAGAGAAACAGAGTGGAATCAAGTAGGCATCTTCAGGCTGGAGAAGATAAAAAAAAAAAGTGACAGGATGTGGGACATAAAAATTATCACTTGCTTGAAGGGCAGATTCATTCTACGTGACTTCCTAGGGCAGGACTCAGGCCAGTGGCAAAAGTTCAAGAAAGCCAGATTTCTGCTTCTCCTATAAAAAAAATCTCCTAAGAACAAAAAATAATCTAAAAGGCTGCCTTATAAGGCATTGCTGAGTCAACCATCTTCGTGAATCTTTCAATGGGACTGACAATTTCGGTAGAGAGGTTGCCTGTGTGAAGTTGGAGACCAGACTGATAACTTTTAACTTCCTCCCAACCCCAAGGGCCTACATTTCTGCCACATGGCTTTTGTGCTTATGTAACTGTTAGGACTGTAATTTATAATCCATCCTCAACACTGGTTTACCTAGGTCCCACCAGCGCTGCTGTTGCCAGGGGACCTCCCTCCCGCTCACCTGCAGGGGTGGATGTCTGTCTTCTGTTTCTCTCTTACAGGACAAAGTTCACGGTATGAGTTCTGTTCTCTTGGAATAAAAGGCAGAATTCAAATTCCTGGGATCCCTTGTAGGAAGAATAAAGTATTGAGACTTGGGACCTTCCCTTCAGATGCTCCTGTGTAAGACTTGAACTTGGAAGTGAGTAGCCTGAAGGGGAACGCGAGGGAGGTTGTCTGCCTTATCCATCAACACTATGTGTTTGGGACAATGGTGGAAATATCAGCTTTCAGGGGTAGTGGCAGCAGCTGTTTCCCAGACAGTGCAAGTTCAAGTCCCGGGCCAAGAAGTGTCATTAGATCTAGCAGAATTGGCATTTGCCACCAAGCAGGTTTCTGGCAGTTAATGCCTACAAGTGACAGAGGCCACTGCAGTTTCCCTAGCAAGTCCTGTGGCCGGCATTTGGGGGTGTTCCTGGAGGGTTAGCCTCACTCTGACTCTCAGCTGCCTGTGCCTCTGTGAGCTTGCTCAGATCCATTCTCCTGGCTCCATGCTCACCACCCCCATGCTGTCTCCATCATTGGGCACACACAGAGCTGGACTGCTTTTCCTGGCCTTCCTTGCACTCAGGTCCAGTGACTGAGTTCTGAGTAAAGTGACAGACACCTATGTCTGGTCCCTGAAACCTCTCTCACAATCCCCACGCTCTTAATCTCCTAGCAGGGTGTAGAGGGTCCAGTGGAAGGCGACAAGATCTCGGAAAGATGGAGATGTCACTAGGAGGAAGGAGCTTGGGCCCTTGAGTCACTCCCTTGGATTGTGACATGAACAGGAAACAAACCTGGCGCTATTTTAGGCCACTTTGATTATTTTGCAGTTATTATAGGGTTAGCCCATCCTGATCAATAGATGTACCTAATCATTTTCTGATGGACTGGCCAAAGTAGATTTTATTTTTTATTACTGAGCACTCTGGAGTGTTTCATTTCCCTACTGGATCTTGGTGGTCACATCTGCAGGGAGATTCCAGGCTCACCTTAGAGCTCTCTGCACATTGCAGGGTAGAGGGAAGTGAGCCGCAATGCTGGCTCAGCCCTGGGCATAGGGCTATATGTCTGTGGGGTTCTGTCTTCACTCCCTGCTCCCTGCTAGTTGCAGAGGGATGTCAGAGGCTTGTTCTTCCCGCTGCCCCTGAATTCTCTCCAGGGATTCCTGTCCCCCTTCTGTTTACTAAAGGGGAAGCCAGCTTGTGGGCAGTCCCCCAAATTCTCTATATCTAAAGGAAAAGCCAGGCCCTTTGGGGTGTGTGGCCAGCTCTCCCCTAAAGCACTCCCTACCCACAGGGCAGGTCCACCTGCTGATGTGTGCCCTGGGACTGGCCGTCTGGTCTCACCGGACTGGAGCAGGGCTGGGCAGGTGATCCAGACTGGGCCAGCCCAGTGTTTTGTATTTGAAATCTGGGGGTGCAGGGGAGGCTGTCCTATTGAGTAGAATAGATGAAAACTGATAAAGTGGGTGCGAGCATCTTCCATCCCTTGGGGACTGAAGAACAGGCCTAGAGGAAGTCAATCTGCTAATAAAGGCAAAGGAATATATCACAGGGTGTCCCAACAGACACCATGAACAGGGGAAATGGGAAAGTGTCGCTAAATATACCATTATTTACAAAACACGCATTACAAAGTTTTACCAAATATTTACAAAATACACAGGAGCGGTCATGGCAAACACAATTCAAGATATCTGTTGTTATAGTTTTTCCTATGTGTCATAGCTTTGGGGCCACCCTGTGGAAGAAAAGCTGCCAGAGAGAGGCGGTCAGAACTTTTTGAGCCTGGCAGAATCTCAGTCCAGGGGGCCAGGAGCAAACATTTTAACCATGAAATAAATTTTCTCTAATTTGCTTGAACTAGTTCAAGTTAGTTTGTAAACTCTAAAATGTAAGGGCTTCCACGGATACAGGAAAAGAAGTAGAAAGTGTCACCCCACACTTTGGAACCTCAGCAACTGTTGGCTCCTGAGAACTAGGAGACCTAAAAATACCGCAGCGCAGCTGGGGAAAATGTGGTCTCCGTAGAGATCTCTTGGGATTTGGCCCTAAGTAGAAAGGAGGCGACCGACCACTTTCCAGCCAACAGCATGGCTGGCATCTAAGCAAACACGGGAGCCTGGAGAGGAGTGGCTTCCCCGGGGTCCCCACAGCCGGTGCACTGGGGCTAGCACCCACGTCCAGCCTCTCAGCTGCAAGGCTGAGCAAAGCCCCAAGCCGGAAAAGCCTCTTGGAATCAGCGTCGCGTTCCCATTTTCGGCCCCAGGGCGCGGCGGCCAGGTGGGAGCGATCCGGGTGTGTGAGCACGAGTTGCTAGGCTGGCGGCGACAAATGACGCGGCTAATTCTCCTCGCCCCGCCGATCCCAGCGCCCCGGGGACGCCGTGTCCCCGCGCACATGTGCGCTCCCCCGGGCCGGGCCGGGAAGCAGCTGCGGAGGCCGGCGGCTCCGGGCAGGCGCCAGGGGACAGGGGCTGGGCGACACCGCGGGGGGCGGGGACGGCCAGCCCCGCCGGGCCTTTCAGAGTTAATTAGCCTTCATGAATATGGATGCCTCCGCAGATTTAATACGGTTGAGAGGTCATAACCTGACCCCGGCTAGGCGTGCATAAAGAAAAGACTACTTTTCTCAGCTCGCTTCCTAATTGAAAGCCTGAGTTGTCAGGCGCAGCGCGGTGGGTGTGACGGCGCCGCCGCCCGGTCCCCCGCGCACGAGCCTCAGCGACAGCGACAGCGCCCCCCGCCCCGGCCCCCGAGCGCCGGCCCTGAGGACCTGCAGGTACGTGCGCCGGCGGCCCGAAGCTCGCCCCAGCGAAATGTCGCCGCAGTGAGATCTGAACTGGGAATCGGTTCCGAAGCTTCCCTTTTCCATGATGGTTTTCATTTCCTGTAATTTAGAGCTGGAAGCATTTATGGAACATCACATGGTTTTCGTTTACACAGGAAATCAGCTGCAGTTGTGAGAAGATACTAACTTACTTTTGTTGTTTTTTAAAAATCCTCCCTCCTTCAAAAAAAAAAAAAAAAACAGCAAAGGAGATTTAAAAAAAATTAGCTTGCAGCATTTTTGTCTAGAAATAATTTTCCCTTTTGATCCAAAGTCAGCGTTCTCCAGAGTGGGCTGCAGCTTGTTTCTGACACGTGGTCATCGCTGTAGGTGAACAGAGGCCAGCACCAATGGAGGCTTTTGCTTTTGTTTGTTTGGTCCCCCCCGCCCCCCGGCAAGGAGCGAGGCCACAGGGGGGCGGGCAGGGGGCGCACAGCTGCGGGCAGCTTCCCTTCCGGGCTGGGAACCGGGTCCAAAGAAACGCGAGTTGAAAAGGGTTGAGCCTCCCGGCCAGAGGGAGCATACAAGCCAGGCCGCCTCTGCAGCTCAGCCTACACCCTGCCCAGTTTAACCTCCTGGACCACGGCTTAAAACCCGACACCGGCGGCGACCTACCCCCACCCGAAAGTCACACTTGAAGTCTCTACTTAGCGCAGCCCCACCCCAGCACGCCCGGAGTCAGCGGAGAAGCACAGGGCCCTATCGCAGAGAGTTGACGCGACGTGGGAGAATCTGCCATACGTTCCTTCACCAGTGCCCTCGGTTCCCACCGAGTTAGCCCGCGCTGTCCAGTCACCCACTCTCTTCGCTCTTCCCTGTGGTGCTTCCAGCTACTTCTCCCCTGCACCCCCACCTCCGAGGGCAACGGGACAGCCCTGGGCTATGGCGCCACCTCGTGGCCTGCGTTCCGCCCATCCCCCTCCTCAGCTCTCAGCTCTTTTCATAGTTCCTGAACCGTCCCTGTGGCCCCTATGGACGCTGCCTTGAAAAGTCCAGCATGCCCAGGGTGGATTTGGGGGTGCTGAAATGGTCCCTGCCCCTGTCTTCTTGTCCCCGGAATGAGCTGAAAACACAGGGCCCCAGAGGCCCTCCTTCCATGGCATCTATGAAGATAGGCACAGTTACAGATCCATCCTTTTGACTTGAGGCTTAGCTCCCAATTACATGGAAAATGCCCTTGAAGATGTACAAACAATGTGGACACTGATTTTAGGGTGAGCGGGTATATTATCTTCTCCCACGGATAAGTGGGCTCCAAGAGAGAGGAGGGAGCCAGCCCTGTGGCCATCCTTCAAGTCCAAGTGGTGGGGAGGTCATTTGTTTGGTGGGAGTGGGGTCATTTGTAGGTGGTGGCCCTGGGAGGCAGGGGAAGGACAGAGTCCTATACACATTTCAGGGGTAAGAGGAATCTCTCAGAGGATTTCCATTCCTCACTGGGTCTGTAGGACCCAGATGGTCCTCAATAGCCACTGTGTCCCCCACAGCTCAGACCCACTTAACGGAGCTGTGGGCAGCTTAACCAGGACTATCTTCCCCTCTCTCCCCCAGCCCATAAAACCAGCAGCCATCTGTGTGAACATGAGCCCTGCATTTTATGGGCTGTCTACTGGTAGCTGAGGATGAGTGGGGACGGCGGCTTATTGCTGCAGCCCTCTCCGTCTCCAAACGTGAAGCTGTGTAATGTGACCCGTCCTCTGAAATGAAATCTTTGCAAGGACACCCAGCAGCCACCTGGCTACCAAATCTCTTGATCAGGCAGGTCATTTGTGCTGTGATAGCTCCACCTGGGGGGTTTCTCAGCTTCTGAGAGGTCAGGAGACACAGTCCCCTTCTGGCCTCGCCTGCTGTTTTCCGCAGGCCCCTAATTGGGGTGCGCCAGCAAAACTCTCAGCTGTGCCTGTGAGCAGGAAGAAAGAAACCCTGTTCTTCTCTGCAGGCGGCTCTGGTCTCTGTCTAAGGCCCTGCATGTACCCCAGGTTGCTTATTCCCTAGTGGAAGAACTATTGGGTCTGCCTGAGGCTACTCTGAGCTTCTTCAGCTCAGCGATTAGCTGCACCTGGAGGAGATTATGGGGCGTTCTGCCCTCCATGCAGTGCAATGATCCGGTACTTTTCAAGAAGCATCTTTGTGCTTTCGCAGGCTTTTCTGTCTCACCTTACAGACCCATTTTTTTCTCCTCTCTTTCTGGAAAGATGGCATTTATTGATCTCAGGCAGGTGAGTGGGGATGATCACAGATTTCTTGACTATAAGCTCTGACCCCTGCCTGGCTGTTTTGGTTTCAGTGAGTCATCAGGACACACCTCCTCTGCGATCAGCACATTTCCAGGGCTTGACAGTCTCCAGATGGGCACATTTTCTGAAGGAAGGGGAAGTATGGGGAAGAAAATCAGAGGCTTGGGAGCCTCCCTCTCCCTCCATGTTCTTGACCCAGCGTGGGGCTGTAGGCCTGGGGAGGCTGCTGGCCTGAGGCCTCACCCAGATGGCCTCTAGGGCCTTCCAGGAAGGGTGAACAGTCAGGTGCTCCTGCACCTATGGCTTTACCATCCCGAACTGAATTTTAAATTGATCCATATTTCAATATGTCTTTATTCCTGTTGCATACACACAAAAAACAAAAATCAACCACAAAACCCCAACCTTGCTGGTAATGTGCCAGACTGAGATATATAATGATGTTGTTTAGCAGCAACTGTGTCATTCGCTGTTGTTGACAGTAAAATTAATTAACATAATAAACATAATTTGCTCAAAAACGGCTAAGGAAAAGCAGATGGTTAGCACATTTCAGCAGGACCTGTTAGTCCAAGTTTGCACGGATGTTTAGATGTGTGTGCTGCCAGCAACAGATGCTCGCCTGGGTTCCGGGCACTCCCATGCCACGAGTACAGCTCTGGTGGGCCCTGCCTCTGGCCTCTGGCCTGGGATAGAGCTGCCCTGCTGCTGGGGGATTCAATCCTTGGAAAAGGAGCTCCTGGTGACCACTGTAGGCATTGCATCCTGGCCCAGGGTGGAGAGCAGCTGGTGCTGGGGATGCTGGCCTCTGAACACCCGGGGCCATTAGCATTCAGTGCCTGTTGCTTACCCAGAGCCCATCCTTTGTGTGGCCAGAACAAGGGAGCTTTCTCCCAGGGAGGATGGCGCCAAAGCGCTCCGGCTCCTGTGGGCAAGCTTCCCAGTGCCTTTGGGGACCAATGGGCCTTGGTTCTAGCCCCCAGTTCATGTACATATGGCTCCTGAAAGAAAAGTTATTTTTGCAGAAAGTTCCTTGGTGCCTGAGACGCAGATGAGGGCTGTGAGTTCCTTTTCCTCTCCAGGTTGGAGGGTCATGGCCTGCAGATTCCTGCTGCCCTGAGTTCTGGGGAGTTACTGGCTCTACCAGGCCAACAGCCCGAGTTATTAGGGTCCCAGGAAGGTGCATTGTCCCTCAGGGCAGAGGTAAGGCGAGGCTCCCAGTCATGGGTGGTGGTGTTCAGCTTGTCTTCCTCAAAGCTGAGCAGAAGCAGGGACTCATCAGAAAGAGGATGCTGGGAGCTGTGCTCGGAAACCTACCTCTGCCCTAGGTGGCAGGAGGGATAGAGGTTCCAGGCCAAGTCACTGACAAGGGGAACTCTTCCCAGAGTTTTGGTGGAGCCTAAAAATCTCCCCGAAATTCCTGTACTGCCCAACAAGCACTGCTGTAAACAAAACCAGAGGGTTCAGCGATGGGCAAGGAGTAATTTCTGGTCTAGAGTGGGAAACCCAGCTAGATGTGAAATAGCTGGAAAGACAGACTCTACCCCGTGGCCTGGTGGCTGCAGCACCTGCTGCTCCAGGGCTGCTTAGCTGTTGACAAGGCACAGTTGAGCTGTGTGAGCCTGGGGTCCTGGAGATAGGTGTGCTGCGCCCGTGTCTGGAATGGCAACTATGGTTACTATAACTGCAACATCCAAGATCTTCTCATGGGAAGGGCAGCTTTCCTCCTGGTTCCACAGGCTAATTAGCACCTCACACAAGTGTCTAATGGAGCTGCAGTCCCCAATTCCCGGGCCTCGTTCTCATATCCTTCTGTAGCTTGTGAGGAACTTGGCCCCCAACAGGAGGTGAGCGGCTGTGGTGGACAGAGTGAAGCGTCATCTGTCACAGCCTCCCATCATCTCCAGATGTGACCGTCTGGTTTGCAGAAAAGCAAGCTCAGGGCTCCCACTGATGCTTCGCTATGGTGAGTTGTATGATTATTTCATTATATACAGAAGGTGCCCCCAAAATGTATACACAATTTAAGAAAGGAAAAAAACTGTATTAAAATTGTAGTACTTAAGTCATGTTGACTTCTGCAATTACAAGAGATATGAGATATACAAGATAATAAACATTAGTGGTATATATTGAGTATTACAATTTTAAGACAGTTTTTTTCCTTTCTTAAAATGTGTATACATTTTTGGCATCCTCTGTATTACAAGGTAATAATAATAGAAATAAAATGTGTGATACATCCAATGTGCTCGAATCATCCCCAAACCACTCACACCACCCCCCACCACCCCAGTCTGTTGAAAAATTGTCCTCTATGAAACCAGTTGCTGGTGCCAAACAGGTTGGTGACTGCTGTAATTGACCCTTCAAACAGAACATGGCCAAGATTTGAGGGTCTGTCCTCAATTTGCTTCGTATCTAGTCTTCCTCACCTGCAGAACTAGCTCTGCCACCTACCCCGTGTTCCACCAAGAATTGAAGTTCATTTTGCATCTTTTCCCTTATGGGCATACAGCAGATCCCTTCAGCAACCTGAGCCAGTCCACTCGTCCTGTTCCCCTTCCTCTACCACAGTTGTGGTTTGGGGTACCTTACTCTCGCCCAGTTCTGTAGCTACTCACTGAGGTTCACCCCCCCGAAATCACTACCTGCTACTTAAACCCACTGGTGTCAGGTCAGGCTCTTTGGGAAACCAAAGGCAAGATGGCGTCAGAAAGGAGAGATGTTTACCAGGGAAAACCTATGGAGGGAAAAGGGCAGAGGGACCAAGGTCATGTGCTGGTGTTGCCTTCAGCCCAGCATGTGGGTCTGACAACCAGGGAGGGAGAACCTCGGGCCACAGTACAGCTCTGACAAAGGGTGGGTAGCTCGCCATTGGAATCCCAGAATTGGTACCCTGTAGAGGTCAGTCCTTGGGCAGAGTGTGTCCCCACATGGAAAGCTGTGAGTAGATGTTGGTGGCACTATAGCTGGAAGCCGGAGGCTGACTGCACTGGCCCTTGCAGGCCCTGTGGGAGCTGGGGAAGGTAAGCAGTGTGCCTTAGGGACCCTACGCTCATCAATTGGGTCCCCCTGCCCTTGGGGCAGTGTACCTGCTCAAAGGTCCCCTCCCCAGTACTGCCACACTGGGGACTAAGTTTCAACATGGTTTGTTTGTTTGTTTTTGAGACAGAGTCTCACTATGTCACTCTCAGTAGAGCACCGTAGTGTCACAGCTCACAGCAACCTCCAACTCTTGGGCTTAAGTGATTCTCTTGCCTCAGCATCCCAAGTAGCTGGGACTATAGCTGCCCACCACGATGCCCAGCTATTTTTTTGTTGCAGTTGTATAGCTGGCCCTGCCTGGGTTTGAACCTGCCACCCTTGATGTATGTGGCTGGCGTCGTAACCATTGTGCTATGAGTGCCGAGCCTCAACATGGTTTTTGAAGGATCATTCAAACCACAGCATAGGCCACCCCATATCCTCAAACCAGCCAAATGTCTCCCAGCAGATTTTTCACCGGTCTGGAGCACCACCGTCCTCATCTTCCAATGGCTGGCTCCTACTTGCAGTTCAGATCTCAGTTCAAATGTCAGCCAGGCCTTCCCTGCTCCTTCAATCCTCGCCATCCCTCTCCTTTGAAGCATCTCATTTTGGTCCCAGATAGCTCTGATCATTGTCTAATTTTTATATATTTCCTCTTTTCCTTGTTTATAGATATATATATTCAGTGACTCTTTTTGAGGTTAGGGGCCTTCTCTTAACCTGTTCACCACCATGTTCCTAGAACAATGCTTGGCACACAGTAGGTACACGACATGGGCGTGCATGCAAAGCCTGGGAGAGCTCGGAGCACTAAGATGCAGGAGCTGAGTGCACAGGGTGAAACTCTGGCCACTTTCCAGGTACAAAGCGCTAGGTGCTGGGTGTCTGCCTCAGCTCTGCGCTCCTGGGTGCCTTGGACAAAGTCTAACACAAAAATGTAGCAGGGAAAGTGCTTTGAAAAACCCAGAGTGCCACACACGGAAGGCATTTGTTCCTTATCTAAACCTTAGTCACAGTTCATTTTCTGTTGCTTATCACACAATACCTGAAACCAGGTAATTTGTAGAGAAAAGAAATTCATTTCTAATAGTTATGAAGGCTGCAAAGACTAAGGTTGAGTGGCTGAGTCTGGTGAGATCCTTTTTGCTCATAAGGACTGCGCAGTCCCAAGGCAGTCAGAGCACTGTGTGGTGAGGGGCTGAGCATCCTGACTTGCTGTGCTCAGGTCTTTCTTCCTTTTGTTACAGAGTTACCAGTTCCACCCCATGATAACCCATTAATCCATTCACCCAGGAAGGCAGAGTCCTTGTGACCCCATCATCTCGTCAGAGCCCCACTTCTCAATATTGCCACATTGGGGATTCAGTTTCAACATGAGGCCAGGGGGCTCACACCTGTAATCCTAGCACTCTGGGAGGTCAAAGCAGGTGAATTGCTTGAGTTCAGGAGCTCAAGACAAGCCTGAGCAAGAGAGACCCCATCTCTACTGAAAATTGAAAAACTAGCTGGACGTTGTGGTGGTGCCTGTAGTCCCTGCTGCTGGGAAGGCTGAGGCAGGAGGATGCCTTGAACCCAGGAGTTTGAGATTGCTGTGAGCTAGGCTGATGCCGTGGTGCTCTACCCAAGGGCAACAGAGTAAGTCTCTGTCTTTAAACAACAACAACAAACTTTCAAGTTTCAACATGAGTTTTGGACTCATGGAATCTTTGAACATTTTAACTCTAGGAATCTTCAAGGGTGGTTAGTGTAATGACTAGTGTGCTGTGCTCACAGGCTAATGAAGGATGGATCAGAACCTTTCCTCCCAACATTTCTTCTCTCTGAGCAGTTTTTGAAAATCGTTTAGCATAAAAGGCCTGTTTTTGTGGTCTAGCTCCTTAAATAAGCTCACCTGTTGGTAATTTAGTTGTTATTAGTGGATTTGGCTATAGTACATTTCAGTACTGCTATGGTTTGAATGTTGGTGTCCCCTCAAAATTGTTATGTTGGAGCCTAATACCCAACGTGATAGTATTAAGAGGTGGGGCCTCTTGGGAAGTGATTAAGTTGTGAGGGCTCTCCATTCTCCCCTGTGAGGACACAGTAAAAATATACCATCTTTGAAGCAGAGACCAAGCCTTCTCCAGATACCAGATCCGCTGGTGCCTTGATTTTGGACTTCCCAACCTCCAGAATTGTAAGCAATAAATTTTTGTTGTCTACAAATTACCCAGTTGGAGGTATGTTTTTATGGCAACTCAAATGGTCTAACTCTGTGGTCTTAGCCAAGTGACTGAATTTCTCTGAGCTTGCTTCTCCCAGCATAAACTAAGGGGGGATTTTTATTTTATTTTATTCTATGTCTTTAAGCACAAAGGCAGGAAATGCAGGGAATGGGATTTCATGTACAGGCAATCTCTGGGTTAAAAACAAGATGAGTTCTGTATGTTTATTCTTTTCTTTCTTTCTTTCTTTCTGTTTTAAGATAGAATCTCACTCTGTTGCCCTAGGTAGAGTGCTGTGGGGTCATGATAGCTCACAGCAACCTTAAACTCTTGAGCTCAAGAGATCCTCTTGCCTCAGTTTTTCTATTTTTTTTTTTTTTTTTTTTTTTAAGTAGAGACCCGTTTCACTCTTGCTCAGGCTGAACTCCTGAGCTCAAGCAATCCACTCACCTCAGCCTCCCAGAGTGCTAGGATTACAGGTGTGAGCCACTAAACCCGGTCTGTATATTTGTTCTTAAATTGAATTTGTATGTAAGTTGGGACAGGTATACTTAGCTATTACCTCCATAGCCCTGTTCCTAAGTGCAAAGTATGTCAGTTGGATGTTCGTAACTCAGGGACTTACTGTATTCTCTACCCTCCCCCATGGAGATGGCTTCCATTCTGCCTCTACTCAAGGGCAGTGGTGGTGACACGTAAAAGGTGGACAGTAGACCTGGGGGCAAATGAGGCCTCTCCAATGCCTGACTTGAAATGTTGCCCAGAGCTGCGTTCTCTAGTGTAATTCTTAGGTTATTTTATGGGAGCAGTGAAAGGGTCAATCTATACAATGTTATTCCTGACATTTACAGACAAATGTTTCCAATTGATACTTATATACCCCAAACAAGCAAAAACAATCCTCCCCCTTGGCACCACACCCAACGACGGCCTTAAATACCATGAAATTTCCAATTACCCCAAGCCCTGTTGACTAGTAGAACATGGCCCTCTCAGCACTGTGTGTACTGTGCTAGAGAATCATCCTGAAACTATTACAAAAATTTCAGCCGGGCAGTGGCAGCTGCAGCACAGATGTTCAGCATAGCACCAAGCATTACTCAGTATCAATAAACACCATCTCAGAGACATAAAACGTGAGAGTCGAGCTGGAAATGGTGATAACAAGAGCCATGAAGACCATTTGTAGGAAAATGGAGTGAGAGTCTTTTAGGGACCCCTCCCTGCCTCTGTGGAAGGGCTGATTTCAGAGCATGCTGGCCTGGGGGTGTGACTGCCAGGCCCCAGGCCAAATGGCCAGTTTGCTCTTGGAACTGAATGCCCAGAGCTGTGTGCTATGCCCAAAGCCCCAATTTGTGGCTCCCAAGGCTTGAATCCACCCTTTGGCAGATGTCTCTGAAGATTTAACTGTCTGTGGGCTGATTTCTGAAGCTGCTCAGGCTGTGCTCAGCTCCTGTGGACCTGATTTTAAATTGATCACGGCCAGTTTAAAAGGAATAACTCCCATTTAGATACCATCCCTCCAGGACACATAGTTGGGGTGGCAAAGAGTGCATCGGGGTGGCTAACATGGTCTTGCTCTAGACCCCTCAGGGAGGTATGGGGCGTGGAGGACAGAGATGCCGGCCTGTGCTGCTTGTCACTCTGGTGCTCAACCAGAGTCCCATGGCCAAGCATGCCAGCTTGTTTTCCTGGCTACGTAGAGTTCCCAAGTTGTCTCCTCCCGCGTCTCAGAAGGCAAGCAGTGCCCAGAGCCCTGCTGCCTCCCCCAGGCAGGTGTGCTGAGGCAGGTGGCCTGTCTCTGTTCCTGACCACCTCCTATTGGTGTGTCATGCAACAGAGCCAGGGCATACTTCTGCCACAGATGAGTCATGCACTGGAGAAAGGGGACTACAACAGATTTTCAGGTTTATTAGATTAAATGAGACTGAACTATTAGACCCGAGGAGATTTGGGGTTTGGTGCTGGCACAGAATGGCTCAGGCCAGAACCTTCTTGTGGCTCCCATTGATTGCTCTTGGAAGGCAAGTAAACCTTGGAGCCTAGGCCCTGGGGCTCACTGTGGTCTTCGGGCTGCAGTGTCCCTTCTCTCGTCCCTTGCCAAATACCAGCCTTGGCCAGGGCCCTGTCCACCTCTCAGCGTGGGTCCTGAGAGCAGCAGAAGGAACACTCCCTAACACAATCATTTCCCCAGGCCTTGTGGATTAATAACCACCATTTAAAAATAATTAGAAATGATTGATAATTAATTTTAGAAATAGCCCTTGCCAAATACCTCATTAAATGGAATCTCCCTGGTGTCAGCTCTGCTCACTGTCAAGCTTTCGGCACTTGGGAAAAGCAATGCTAAGTGTGATCAAAGTTTCCAGCCAGAATTGTTGTCATCTTTGGCTGCTTTCAGATTCCTGTGCTGTCTAATGTTCCAACAGAGTCCACCCTGGCTCTCCAGGCTGGGATCATGGCAGTGGTAGTGAGACCTTTCAGAGAATTGGGTGGAGGGCAACTTGTGTTTTCCCTCAGGGACCTGAAGCAAAGCTGAGAAATTCTCATTTCTGTGCTTCTGTTGTCCCTGATCTCTGCTTCTGGTTGTCAGACAAAATGCTGATGTGGACACAAGACTCCAAGCAACCAGGACATGTCCTGATCTGTCCATATCAGTCCGTGGATAAAGCAGCAGCTGGCATTATCTGGGGGCTGCGGTCGACTCATTAGGATGGGATCTGGGCTGGGCTCTGTCCTCTGGAAGTTTAAGAGAGAACAGTGATCCTCTGAGGGTGAACTTACATTTCTAAATTCTGTTAAGTGAGAGCATGGTATGGGATGTCATGGGGGTACCCAAGGGTCTGTTAGGAGAGACGTGGTGGTCTACTTTTTACTTTTTCCCCTTTCTAGTTTGGTCAGTGGTTGGCTCTGCTTCAGGCAGATATGTGGCCTCCTGGTTGCCATGCTGGCCATAACTAGAAAGACCCTTGGAGGCCCAAAGAGTTGAGCCACAAGCCCTCTGCCCTTTGACAGATCCTAGTTTCATTGGAGAATTAAGATATGTGTGGGAGGGATTGGAACCAAGAAAACCCCTTCATGGACAGTGAAATGTTATGTCATATGAAGAGTTTAGACCATGATTCTGGTAAAAGTCCAAGGGAGGAAGAAGGCCCTTCCCTTTGTGATACTGGAAATTCTTCACAGAGGAAATGAGACTCAAGTTTTGTCTTAAAAACATGGTGGAGTCTGGAAGATGGTATGTGTGTGTGTGGTGGGGGAGAGGGTGGCAGTGAGACAGCAAGTGTAACATGCAGGGGACAGCACAGGGCATATCAGGATCGTGAGTTTCCCTGTTAGTGGAGCATGGGAAGAGTGTTGAGAATCAGGGTGGAGTGGTGTGGCAGGGCCAACCTGTGGAGGGCCTTGAAAGCTAGAGTTTCATCTGACAGGATGAAAATTTGACAGGTTCAGGAATTATATGGTGATCTGTGGCATCAGAGAGCCAGATTGTTCCAGCCTGTCTATCTGCAGTGTATGCCTTTTATTCTCAATAGCCCTTCATAACCCAGGATGGCTGCTGCACTTCCAGCCTTCACATTGTCATTCCAGGCAACAGGAAGAAGGAGAGGATGAAGTACAAGTAATATGGAAGACTAAAGATGGCCACCAATTCCTTGACACTCTCATTGAGAAGTGGGGTCCCTGTCTCCTTCCCTTAAATTTATGACTACTTTGTTCACTGGTAAATGGTGGAAGTGATGTTATTCCAATTTCCAAACTCAATTCTTGATAAAATGACAGCTTCCATACTCTTTAGGAACATTCTTTCTGTAAGCCTTGAGCTGCCATGTGATACACCTGACCACTCTGCTGCTATGACAAAGAAGCCATGTGTGCTTAGAGTCTTCCAGCCAGCCCCATCAAAGTGCCAGGTATGGGCAAGAAACCATCTTGGCCCCCACAGACCAGTCCACCCATCAGCTGAATATCACCAAGCAACCTCATTGGAGGGAAATGGTTCACCTTGTTGAGTTCAATCCAAGTTGCTGATCCACAAAATTGTGAAAAATAAAAATGATTGTTATTTTAAAACACTAAGTTTTGGGGTTTTAAATACTAAGTTTTATAGCAGTGTATCCCTAGGAAAGAATATGGAACATGGAACTATATGAAGTCTGACAATTAGCTTTGTGAACTCACCCTAGAAAAATTGCTACATACCTCAATGGTGAACTATGGTCACCACTGAAGTATTTCCCCCTTGGGAAGCTATGAACTGATGCCAGCACCTAGCCCACCCTTCAAAGCAATTTTGAAACTCTTTTTCTGGAATGGCCATAAAAACTGTCATTATATTATCCTTAGTGCCCTGAATGTCATCAAAATGTCTTCCTTTCAACATTTCCTTTATCTTGAGGTAAAGGGAAAAAAAGTCACTGGGGGGGCAGATTAGGTGAATAGGGAGGATGTTCCAATACAGTTATTTGTTTACTGGCTAAAAACTTTATCATAGTCAGTGCCACGTGAGCTGGTGCATTGTCATGATGCAAGAGCCATGAGTCGTTGGCCAAGATTTTCAGTTAATATTTTCCTAACTTTTTCTCTATGATGTATACTTGGTCTGCTATGCTTCTCGCAGTCAGCTGACAGTTTTGACACACAATTTGACAAATGTTGGAATGTTTTCATCAGTTCTGCTCATTACTGGCCTCCCTGACCTCTCTTCATAAGTAACAGTTTCTCTCCCTTCAGAAAAACATTTAATCCATTTGTCCACTGCCCTTTTCTTCATGGCATTATCCCCATAAACTTGGATTAACATGTCTCTGATTTCACTTCCACTCTTGTCAAGTTTAACTAGAAATTTATGAATGTTTGTTCAGTGCTCTAATCTAAGCTGACATGCTCACAATGGCACACAAATCACACAAAAACAGGCAACCACAATAATGAATGCCACTTAGCAAGACACCCCCACACACATCGACACAAACACATCTGTGAGACATTGATATACCAAGGTTATGAAACTTTACCAAGTTGTTTGTACAGTGTTGCTAACATAAGCCCCTGGTGGTAAGTTTGTGAACTCAATTTGCAAACATTATTGTCAGACCTTGTGTATTTAATTTCAAGACCTTAATTCATGATAAAGTTTATTCCATGACTGTTGCCATAACAAAAACCTAGCACATGGCCATGGCTTTGGGAGGAGGCTCTGGGCAAAAAAGCTGGAAGGACTTAAAAGTGTTAAGCAAAGCTAGGAGGACCCCAAAGATACTGTTGATGAAAGCTTGGAGGACAGTGAGGAAAATATTATTGGAGTCTGGACAGACGGTCTGGCCATCATCACCTGTAGTAACAGAGAAAATTGATGAACTTATGGTTCTCATCTAGGAGACTCTGATCAGAGATAGAAGGTTCCACTGGCTTCTTCTAGCTGCCTATGATAAGCTATAAGAAGAGAGAGACAAACTAAGAAAAGAAGTATTCGGGCATAGAGTAGAACTCAGAGGAAATATTAAGGAACCATGACTTTCTGGGTGTGATGACAAACCTGTTTTTCATCCCCATTCTCTCTCAGCAAAAATGTTGCACTATGAAATGGCTTCAGGATAAAGGGCAGATCTTTGTACCACATGACCTCAGGGAGAAGAGCTCTGGAGTGTGGCTATAAGACTGGTTTTAAGTCCTGCCAAAGATTTAAGGATATGTCTAGGAAGGCTCCTAAGAGTCTTAAAGGCATGCCTTACAGACTTTCTCAGACAATAGAGCTTTTAAGAATTTTTAAGGCTGGGAAGCCAAGGTGGATTGATTGCTTGAGCTCAGGAGTTTGAGACCAGCCTGAGCAAGAGCTCGAGACCCCCATCTCTAAAAATAGCCTGGGGCTATGGCACGTGCTTGTAGTCTTAGCCAGTCCAGAGGCTGGAGCAGGAGAATCACTAGAGTCAAAGAGTCTGAGATTGCTGTGAGTTATGACATCACAGCACTCTGCTGAGGGTGACCAAGTGAGAGTCTGTCTCAAAAAAAATTTTTTTTTTTTTTTTTTTTTTTTTTTAAGGGCATTGCTCACAATAGCTTTGCTAGTTACCAAAGGCACAGAAAGATCTGATTTGGAACTAAATATGACTTTTGTCTAATGAAATTGATCATTGATTGATATGTATGTAACCTACAAAGTTTTAAAAAGAATTGTGTCAGCTTGGGCCACAAGGACAAACATAGTGCAAAATGGACAGAGGCCTTTGGGGTCCAAACTTCTAGAATGAAAAGCAGTGGGAGAAACCTACACTGCTGCCCATGGGCCATTTTTCATGAAGAAACAGTTATGAGTTATGAGCCACCAGGGGTCATTCCCAGAGAGAAGGATTTTGCTTTAATTAAAAAATTAGGGACCTGCATTGAATTGGGTTTCCAGATTGCTATGGACCAATGACTGTGATGCTCCCCCTCTGAATGAAGGATGTTCATGGGAGTTTTTCTATCTGAATATTACCACTGTTGGTTAAATATGGGGGCAGGGATGGCTGCAGGGGTGGAGGGGTATATTGCTATTTCTCTAGCTCAGAGGTCTTCAGAACAAAAAGAGCCAGACATGTGGAGCTGCTCCCAAAGTCACATACCCAGGTAGTCCTGTACCTGCTTCAGGAAGTAAGACCCTGGACTCTGAGGCTGAGGCTGAGGCTGTAATGGGATGGGGTCTTTGTATCTCCGATATGGAGATAATGTCGGGTGGATTAAATTAGAGCAGCAAGTTCTTCCACCCTCACCTGCTGTGCTCTGGGTGCGTGTCTCAAGGAGCTGAATTTCCAGGTTTTTGTTCAAAGCAATTTATAGTACAGTTTAAATGCAAATGAAAGCATTGCAGGTTAATCCTTGGGGTCTATCCACAATCTGTCAGCACTTCAGTTCTAGAAAATCCAGGCTGGGCTCTGAGGGGATAATAAATCTGCATCATTGCATGGGGGAGGAGAGAGAATAGCAAACAGAAGAATGACCAGGCCCCAAATCTGTGGGTGCTGCTCACTGGGGAATGTGACACAATCTCATGGATTCTGCTGTGATCCCTGAGGGAGGGCACATGGGGAAGGAAGCTCAGTGGCAGGGGCTTGAGAGTTGTAAGCAGGGGGCAGGGAGGAGGGGACCACATGGTGAGATGGGGCTCCCTTGATTGGATGGGGTTTCCAGCTGGGGGGGGCAGGGAGGAGAGTGGAACCATGTGGAGGCTGGCTCGGGGCTTGGGAGGCCCTGCCACTAGCCCCCATCTCTTCTGTCACTCTGTAGTCCTGTCTTACTTTTGTCTTGTAGCTGTGTGACTGAACCCAATTTTATCCGCTCATCTGTCCTTCTAAAGGCACATCAACCTCTGTCCCTCAGAAACAGTTTTAGAAATGAGGATTAAGCCAGGATTAAACTAGGTCAGGGCCTGTGTAAATTCCACTGTGGAGCACGACAACCATGTACAGGAGAAAGTCCCCAAATACTGTTCAACTTGCCTTCCAGAAATTCCCTGTGCCCACTGTCCCGTGCACCAGAAATGTGATTTTTTAAAATCTCTTCCTTTAAGTAACTGAACTAAATGGATTCTATTGCCCACAGTCGTAATTGCCTGAAGTTAAAACAGTAAAAAAAGTTTTACTGCTCTTCTGCAGTTTTTTAGGTATTACAAAGAAAGTAAAGCAAAGTGTGCCAATTTAAGCTCCTGGAACTAAGTCTCCCTTTGGGGACAAAAGCTGGGGCTGTCACATATGCAATCTCCAGTCACGGCTGTGCTTCTCTATTGTAGAAATGTGACAGCTGAGGAAGGTGGCCACAAAGAGATGACAGAGGGGGAACGAAGAGGCAGGACAGCTGCTCCTGCTATCAAACCGCGGTGGAAGAGCTGGCCAGTGAGTCTAGCCCTTATTTTGTCTTCATAATTCTTTCCTAAATGAGCACATGGCCTGCTATAGAAATGTCGAGCGTTTTCCAAGTGACGTTCCAGGTAGAGTCAGTGAACCTGTATTTCTGAGAAAGCACTTAAAACCAAACTTTGGGAGCAGATGTCAGCATTCTGGACCCTCCTTCCATGATTAAAGGTGCAGGTGGCAGCCGGCAGCTGGGAAGGAGATGGGAGCTGGCACAGGTCACATGAGGCACCACAACTCACCATTTCCCCCTAAAACAACCATTGCAGTTAATGAAGGAAGCTGGGGAAAGACGGGCCATAAATTTGAAAACACAAATTTTTTTTTTTTACTCAAAATTGGGTGTGAACTCTTATCGTAAGAGAAAAAGAAATCTTTGCAGACTGTTGCTGCCTGGTCCTCCTACCCTGCTGTGCGACGGAGAGCAGACCTTCTTGGGCTGCATCAGATGAACCCGTGTTTGCCACAAGAACTTGGATAGTGCCCAGGTCTCCTCCCCCACCAAGTGCAGATCATTCTTTCTGGACCATTGGGTCTCAGACAGAGTGTGGCTGGGAGGGGACCCTAGCACAGTCGTCTGTCACCTCAGGTTGGAGCACAGTGAAGGTCTTGCCCACCTGGTGTCTCTGCACACGTGTTAACCTGTCTGCCTCTCGGCCTGTCCCATCTCCCTCCCAGATGGTGCCACGGGCAGGATGCCTGGAACAAGGGGCTACACTGAAGATCTTGTTTCAGGAAGAAACATGGCCTTTCTCCTAATTGTAGGTGTGGGAGCAGAAAGCAACCACAGGCCTTTTGTTTGCCAACAAAAAGGCCGAAGTTCTGCACTCCCTGGTTTCATTTCAAAGAAGTCTAAAAAAAAAAAAAAAAAAAAAACCCAAACCCCTTCATTTTGCCTAAGTGCTGCCTTCACAGAGTGAAAGTGGAGACTTTTATTTGTCTCTGGCCGCTGCTTTCTCCACCCCACCTGCTTCTGAGGTGGTCTAAGGGGTAAATTGCTCGTGTCCTGATAATTAGTTCCAGGGCTTGGGACAGGACCACAAACCAGGCCATTTACCACAAGGGTGGACACATGAGCATTGATTACATACTCCTCCCCCACGTGGCCTTGAACTCCTGCTGACCTGCAGCCCACCTCTGATTCTGGGCTCATTTGAATGACAACCCTAGCATAGCATTTCTTCTCTGCTCCCTGGAATTGCCCTGAGGGTCTGATCTCCAGTAGAAGGAAGCTGCTTCACCCACGCCAAGGGCTCCTGGTGGGCAGGGCAGAGCATTGGGTCTGTACCTGACTCCTATGATTATGTTTTCAAAGGAGTATTGATTTCTTAAAGTTAGGAAACCTCAAAACTTAGTCTTACCCTTTTTATTTCAGCTGACAATAAATCTAGCAAGTGACAGCATTCATTCATTTTCAGCTTAAAGTGTTTGATCCCATTTTGAGCTGTTGTCTCTCCTAGATGGCCCATTTCATGGCTTGGAAGCCTTCCAAGCCTCCATCATATTCTCAACCTTCTCTGCAGTTCAGGGCTACCAGGGAACCCTCCTCACGGCCTCCCTTTCCATCCACATGGCTCATCAACTTCGGGGAAGGTACAATGGCTTAGGAAATATAGTAGAACTTCCATAGCTGATCACCTCCCTACATTGACCACTTCCTTAAGTTGACCTAATTTTCATAGACTGGACATGCATCACATGTACACATCAGCACAGTAGGCCTAGTTCCTTGTGTTGACTACCTGCATATGTTTACCAGTTTGTTACAGTCCCTTGGTGGTCAGCTTGCTGTACTTAGCATTAAAATAAGACATTTTCTCAGATGGAAATATTGAGACTTGGTTCTTAGCATACTCCTGTTTCTTTGACTACATGGCAAAGGAGTTGAGGGTAGGTTCCCCTTTCACACCAGCCAGAGCATTGCAAGAGGAGCCGCTCTCTGAGTTTCCACTGCTGGCTCATTCCCCATCTGGAAGGCAGGTTCAGAGCATGCATCAGGGTAGGACACAGGCGCTGCACACTCTTGCTGTCAGAAGCCCTTCCTAGTACCCCACTTTTGTCCATCCCAGAGCTGATTCACTCACCTGGGGTGAGTTGATTTACCCATCTGGGGTGGCCCCCTCGCCCTATCCTTCCTGAACTTCCCCTCTAGACTCCAACTCCAGATCAATTATTCAGTTCCAAGGTGTCCTTGATACTAATATAGCTAATCTTTTAGGATGGCTCCAATGACCTACTACCGGTTTTGTAAAGCTATTTTCATAGTAATGGATTCTTTCATGAAAAGTGATATTTTAGGTACAACTTGGAGGAGAAATTTATTGCTGGAAAGTTAGGAAATCTTCTGACTTTAAACACCTCCCCCATCCCTCATGAACTTTTATAATAATAGATTATTAAAGAAATCTATGGATAGTTTTTAATGAGTCCCCTGCCAGTGTTGTCCCCGGAATACAAGCAATAATCATTAGAAAAATCATGGCGCAGAGGGGACTGAGCTATAATATAAGTTAAAGGTGCCCAGGGTATACCCACGGTTTACAGTTTATAGGCCTGAACTATTCTAATAACATGGGTTTGGGATGGGGCAGCCTCAGTCCAGCTTGTTGAAAATTAGTAGTTGTGTAACACTCTGACTAGTTAATTTGAAAGTTGCCCTTTGGGATCTATATATTTAATTTCAAGACCTTAATTCATGAGAACGTTTATTCAATGAGGAACAGGCCTGGAGAGTTGAGTAGAGGGGAGGCAAATGTCCACCAGGCCAATTACACTCACCCTGTATCTTTAACAGCTCTGGAACTGGGTGCGCCCAAGCTTTGAGAAAGCACATTACCACTCCACCGTTTGGTTTGGTTTGCGAGCGTGTGTGTGTGTGTGTGTGTGTGTGTGTGTGTGTGTGTGGTGTTAGGGCTCAGGGGTTTCTGCTTTCACTCAAGTTTATTTATTTTTCTTTTCCTTGGTAATTGTTAGAAAACAAAATAAAACCTCCTGTGAGCCCTTTGGAACTTCTGGAAAAGTCCCTGTGCTGAAGATCAGTGAATCTAAGAAAGTTGCTATGCAGAGCTAGAAACCATTTTTCCACAGCCCTTTCTCTTCCAGGGTGTGTCTGGGTTCACAGAGGCTCCCTCAAGATGCCCTGAGTGAGCAGAGAGCCCACCCTTGGACAGTCAGCAAAATGAACCACACCAGAGTGGGTTTGTGTTGGCAGGAGACACGGGAGAACTGTGCTGATGGTGCAGAGGATGGCTGCACCACGGTGGAACAGAATTCTTCTCCTCACCTCTAATTACAACAAAGAAAAGTCACTGGGAAAAAAATGCTTAAAATGTCTTAATACACACACAAGAATCACATATAACCCAAAGCCACCACCTTAAGCTCTGAGGGCTGAGTATGTAGGAAAAGTTTTCAATCTCTCCCCATGTTGGGGAGTGGGCCCAGTGAGCACTGTCCCAGATGAGTGTCCTGCAGACTTAGGTGGAGGGTCATGCGCCCTTGGGTGGGACCTCTTAAAAAGCAGGGAGAAATTTTGCTGGGATTGGCTAGATTCAGGTAGAAACTGTGACTCCCACGTCCTTCTCTAGCTCACTGTCAGCATGGTCTTGGCTCTGGCTCCATCAGTGACACTTATTGCTGACCACTCAGGATATCCTGTGCCTTCTGGGGCTCGGTCCCAACTGGGATGGAGCGATTACAGACTCAGTCTCTGCCACACTCCTGCCACCCTCTGGGCTGGCTTGGGCTGTGGAAGAGATACAAACACCTCTGTGCTGTGAGCTCCATTGTGGCCTCCAGTCCTCCAGACACAGGGCTCTGTGTGGCTCCCCTGGGTGCAGAAACTTACCATCATTTCAGAATTCTTCTCTTTTGGTTCTTTACATTAAAGTGATGGTGTAACCCTCAGCTGGACCTCAAGAAGGCCGTAGGTGATGGAAGAAAGCTCTTCTGTGGACGGCGTATGTACTGACATGGGGAACTTGGGGGTCAATCAGGGTGACTTGACATTGGCAGGGGCCTCTTGGGCAAGTGGGAGATATTGAAATGTTCCCTCATGCCTCTTATTTCAATATCCCTGAGATCATCTCGGCCACCCCAGCACTCTTATCTTCCAAAGTCCTGCCCTAGGTATTGTCATAATGAGCTGTCTTAGTTGGCTGCCATGGCAAGATAACAGGCTGGATGTCTTATAAACAATGAAATTTATTTCTCCCAATTCTGGAGGCTGGGAAGTCCAGATCAAGACCCCCCACAGATTCAACGACTGGTGAGGGGCTGCTACCTGCCTCAGAGATGGGTGCTGTCTTCTCAGTGGGTCTTCACATGGTAGAGGGGACACAAAAGCTCTCCTATGAGGGCACTAATCCCATTTAGGAGGTTTCTGCTCTTGTGCTCTAATCACATCCCAAAGGCTTCACCTCCTGATACGATAACCTTCAGGGTGAGAATTTCAACATGTGAATTCTGGGCTAGAACCCAAATGGGCTAGAGACATTTTTCTCATGGGGTCTCCCATGGTTTGGGGAACGTGTCACATCACTCTATGAGATCGTGTCCTGCTCATCTTGCTGGCATCCCCCCCCCCTTCCTAAAACTTGATACAGTCTTCTGCACGTCCACCTCCTTCTGGAAAGCATTTAAGATGACGCAAAAGGTATATGAAACACAGTGAGATAAGAGAAATTATTTTTCTGACTAAATGAATTCTCGTTCTTTCTACATCTGAGAACCTGGAGTTCACGCACAAGAAATCCTTTCTACGTAAAAATATACACATGGAGAAATAGTCCTGAACACCCTACTTCTGAATCTAAAAAGAAGACCTGCAATCCGGCACTCATGCGTGGTTACATGGAGACTCAGGTCTTTCTCCAGCTTTCTACATGTAAATATTTTTCACTCACTGCTGTATAGGAGCTTGAAGAGAGGTACCCTCGGCTACATTTGTGTCTATCAAAGGGCATATTAAAAGTTGGGCCCACGAAGATAAATAATCCAAAATTTGGCCTGATTTGAGCCCAGCCCTGGAGATAAAAGTTACCCATAAAGGCTACAGCCAGTGATAATACATTTTTATTACTCACTCTCTGGATGGGGGCCCGTTGCTATATGCCCTTAAGTCTTTTAAAATGTTCGTAGCGTTTCCTAGAATATCTGATTTCTGAACCAGTTAAAGATCGGGATTACAAGGGCTAAAACTAACTCTGGTTAGTTTATACCAGTGTCTTTCAACCTTTTGTATCTCACAGCACATTGGAACCTGTGGTTAAACTTCAGTGGCACACTTAAATTATATTGATCAAAATAGAGTAAAAAAAAAAAAATATATATATATATATATATATTTACTGTATTTTGAATGTCTTTCAAAAATAATTGAATTCATGATCTTTAAAAACTTTTGCAGAACACCTAAGATCCTCTCACAGCACACCAGTGTGCCGTGGCACACCAGATGAAAATCGCTGGTTTATACAGAAAAGGAATTTAATGGGGAGATAGAAGGTGGCTCACAGTCTCTGCAAGAAGCATTTTGAGCCAGACTTGGGAAATAGGCAGGATCAAGGGGTTTGGGGAGCAAGGTCACCCTGCAGGGACATTCCTGCTACTGATTTCCATCAGCAGGTCCTGGACATTGTCATCCTGGCATCACAAAACTGCTATTTCCACAGCACTTTATCCACTGGCACAGTGGCCATGGCTCACTCCCTCAAGAGTGGAAACTCTTAGATTTTCATGCTAAATTCCAGCTTCTGAGTGACTGAGACCTCCAAGAAATTTAGATTTGTGAGTATTTGAACTAGCGCTTATTTGCACAGCATTACTTAGAAATTTTTGTGGATACGTGATGGATTGGAGTGTTTTGTTGAGTCTTTGCTAAGTGATTATTTAGGAGGCATTGCCTAGAAATTATCCAAACAAAATCCCACTGGTTCTGAACACACATATGTTTATCTTCCTACTAACGATGCAAATAGCGTTCACAGTAGTTGATTTGTGAGTGTCATTTCTGGGGAAATAGCAAGTCAAGTATGACCCAAGGGAAAGTTATTATGTGTTTATGCATCTCTGTAGAAAGTTGCTTGTTGGTCAAATGGATCACAGCCAAATTCGGAGAGTCTTAGACCCAAAAGAGACCACTCCGATTTCTTAGTTTAATAGGAAATTGAGGACCAGACAGTATGATGCTATTTGCACAGGCCTAGGCTTCACCTCTTCTTAGAACTAGAAGACTGTTGGTGTAGGTTCTGGCAAAAGTGACTGAGAGCTTAATAACACGAGCAATCACTTTGAAGCCTAGAGCATAGGCGGTTCCAGAGCGCTTCCTAAGGGCGTCATAGCTAATTCTCTTTTGACTTGCTTCACCCATCGGTTCCTTCCAAAATGCATTAATGCTGCCTTAGTTGTGAGGTGCCCTAAGGCTGGTTCCCCTTGGTGCACAGTTAGTTTTCTGCCTCTGGGAAGGACCCACCTGTTCCCCACGCCAGATTCCAGAATGCCCTGATGTTTGGGAGGGGAGTTCTTCCCCCAGAGTTGGTGGGAGGCAGCCAGTGGGCTGGTGCTGCACAGCTGGGATTCATTTAACTGCAGCCTAGGGCAGGCAGGCCCCATCCTAAGAGGAAACTTGTTCTCTGTCAAATGCTAGCCAAGGGCATTTGTCCCACACCTTCTTTACACAAAATGTTCTCCTAGCTGCTTTGGAATGTAACATTACACTAGCCCATCCAAGCTGGGGCAAGGAGTTGAAGTTTCAGCGTAGGGCCATTGGGAAGCAGGAACAAAAATTAAACAGCTCAAGATATTATCCTTTTTGCTAGTTCCAAAGTGATTACACGGCCGCCAGCTGGAGCGTGGAGAGTGCGCCACGTACCTCATGCTCAAACAGCTGGAATTTATAAGTGGACCCCATATTAACCCCTTGCTTCCAGGAGCTGGGATTTCCTGAACCCAATGCATTAATTTTTGCAATTTTTTCTTAACCTGTCCTTTCTTCCCTTGTAAGGAAGTAGGGAATGTGGGTGGGCAAAGAGCAGCAGTGTTTGCATTCGCTTTATGGACTGAACTTGGGAGCTCAGAGAAAAGAAAACACAATGAGAACAGCCACTTGTTTATTGCAGCTGGCAGTTACTCCAAGACCTCGGTGTTCCTGCCTAACAGGGTACCTCTTCCTCTAGCTTTGGGAAGACAAAAACCCTGAATAGACTTGACCCTCCTTGAACTCATGAAATAAACACGGGGATCTTGGCCTGCAGAGGTGAAATTCCCATTCCTCCATGGAGAGTGCAGGGAGGTTCCCCCTTCACTGGGATCCAGCACAGGGACTCACCCCCAGCAAGAAAACTTGGTGTCAGCAAGGTGAGTAACAAATTCGCACCCCTCCCCAGTTGAGCTGTTTCCACGTCTGCTCATTGGCTGCAGCATCCCCAGCTCACAGGCCCTGGGTAGGATGACAGTGCACATTGGACACTCCTAACTCAGGGTCAGGTGCAGCTCAGGGGCAGTTCCCATGCCCAGTAAGGATCTCTGTATCTCAGTGGAGACTTCCCTGCCAAAGCTTCCTGCCAGACATACACAGGCAGTTAGAAGGCAGGTGAGCAACGTGGCTGCTATTTTCCCATGAGTTACAAATAAATGTTGCTCAGAGCCCCATGGGCTGAGCCCTACACATACTGAGCACCTATTTTACCCCCTATACACTGGCTGCCCCCACCCCCTGACCTTCCCACATCCCTTTCTGTGGGTCCCTGTCCCAGTCTAGGAGGTCCAAGGCCTCTGTTTTCAGCAACCCCAGCAGCTGGAAGAGAATTGCCCCTCAAGGCTCAGGGGTCGGGGGATGACCAGGATTTACTAGTCTACAGGAGGGATCATGGAAATGGCCTTGTGGAGGAGGAAGGCTGGGGAGGGGTAGTTCTCTCACAGTGAATGGGGCTATTTCTAGACATTTACCCAGGGTCTTGGGATTTCAGTACTATGTGTTAGAGAGAGGAGCTACCTGGAGATAGCGCCCAAAGTGCATGGGGTAGACCCCCATCTTCTGGCTGCAAGCTGGGGATAAGGAAGGAGGGATAACTGTGACTCTCTGGGAAGGTGCACTGAGTTTATAGACCTCTAGGACAAGGGCCCCTGGTAAAGCCATCTTAAAAAAAAGAAAAAAAAAAGTTAATAAGTAAAGGAAGCCAGGAGACTGAATTCTCCTTCCCTTAGGCTTGTCTTTCATCTGCTTATAAGATAACCCTGATTCCTCCAGAAGACCAGGATGATGTATAAAGAGGTGGAACTGCTCGGGCAGGCTGGCAGATGAGATGGAGGAAGTCCTCTGAGATGGAGGCTTCGCTCCCAGTCTGCAGGGGCAGCCCCACCTGTGTGAGTGGACAGGAGACAACAGCAGAGATGTCCAGGGACCTGGAAGGGCAGCCACACTGATGACACCAAAATGCCAATGAATGAGACTCCAGGTTCACACCCCATCTCCAGGGTCAGAGCCCTGGCGTAGGTGCAGCCCATGAACCTGACACTCATGCTGCTCTAAGAGTTGCTCTGATCAAGAATAGAAAGGGGGCGGTGCCTGTGGCTCAAAGGAGTAGGGCACCTGCCCCGTATGCCGGAGGTGGCGGGTTCAAACCCAGCCCCAGCTAAAAACAGCAAAAAAAAAAAAAAAAAAAAAAGAATAGAAAAGAAAGGTGGGGGAATATTGCATTTCTGATTAAGCCAATGCCTGATGTTCATCAGCCTGCCTCCCATCCATGAGCCATGGATCATTTTTATGGCTGGTGAATAAATGAACATCATCTACATAATATCACTCTGCCAGAAGGGGCCCAGCCTACAGTGAATGTAGCCCCATCCTGCAGGGGTGGATGGGAGGCTGGATGAGTGGGCACAGCAGCCATTTTGTGCTCTGAGGTAGCTCCAGGGATACCTGGCCAAACCAGACCCAGGAATGCTGTGAGTACAGGTGACCAGGCCTTGTATTCCTTCCTGCTGGTCACAGTGGGATAGGTCTGGGAAATGATCAGCAGAGGCATGAGGGCCATGGCCTTGCTTGGTGTATTCTATAACTGACATAGGCCTTGCAATAGCCATCGGGGTGTCTCTGCCTACCCTGCTCCCGAGAGGCACTAAGGAGGGTGCACACCCCCAGCCTATTCTGGAAGGAGAGTGAAAAAAACCTTGATCTGTACCAAAGAATTGCCTATTTCTGTAGTAGAAGCCAGCCCTGCTTTCTGGCAGGTGTGCCATCCATCTCCACGGCTCCTCAGGCTCAGAGGGAGGGCCCACTTAGGGCTGAGTTTGGAGTGACAAGGGGCTGCTTGCTGTTTGATAAGTGGATGGTCAGGCACCTTCCTAAATGGGCCTCTGTCACAGCATATTCCTGTCCTGCTGTCTTTCTTAGCACTGTCACTAGACCCAAGGGCAGCAGACACCACTGGCTGCCTGCTGGGGCCAGATAATGCAGGTTCTATGCTGCAGTCACATTTAATCTCCTTAAGCTGTCACATCTCATGGGCATTCAGCCTTTGGAAGGCTCTGCTCCCGGGAGAAGATCTCAGCCTTGCCTTCACCGTCCCACTTCTGTGTGCCAAATAGCTACAGCTCCCGATGTCCTCGAAGAAGCCGTCAGCTAGCCGGGTAAAATCAGAGAGGGCTTCTGCCAGCCCTCCGGCTGACTGCTCCTGGGTTTGGTCACCCTTCCTCCCTTCATACACGGTTTCATCTTTAGAATGATTGGGAGGCAACCTGATACACAGAAAGAAACCAGGTGCGGGGGTTTCCAAAGGCTGACACAAACTCCGTGGGCCTTAGCACTGGCTCAGTTGCTGGCTCTAAGGAAAAGCAGTTTCCTGGTCCCCAGTGTTCCTCCCCGGCTTACAGTTTTCTTCCTCTGGTTTTGTAACCTCAGCTTATTGCCAGACACTTTCCATTGGATGTGACTTCATCGTGGACATAAGACTCCATCAGTTCAGCAAATGGGGACCAAGCCAAATAGTTTTCTGATGGACTGCACCCTCCCGAGTGCTCTGGCCTGGACTGGCCCGAAGCCCCCTCTGCTGGTGGCCTCTCTCCATGGCCTCAGGAATTGTGTACCAGCTGGGCGCCTCCCCCTGCAGAAAAGGCACACTGGGAATCATAGCCAACATTTTTGCTTAGTGCTCTGAGATAACTGATGATGAAAAATAAAACCAAAATTTATCCAGCTGGTCCTGCTTAACCTGATAACTCCTTCCTTTCTAAGTCAAGCACCTGATGTTTCTTTTTTGGGGGGTAGGGCAGAGTCTCATTCTGTCACTCTGGGTAGAGAACCCTTGGCATCACAGCTCACAGCAACCTCAAATTCTTGGGCTCAAGCAATCCTCCTGCCTCAACCTCCCAAGTAGCTGGGACTACAGTCCCCTGCCATAGTACCTGGCTAGTTTTTTTCTATTTTAATAGAGATGAGGCCTCACTCTTGCTCAGGCTGGTCTCGAACTCCTGAGCTCAAGTGATCCTCCTGTCTTGCTCTCCCAGACGTGAGTCACCACCTGGACTTCATCTGGAGAATTTCATTCTTTCAAAAGCTGTCCAACCTGGGACCTCACACACAGACCACCTGCTCACAACCCACCATCATGTTCAAGCTGGAGATGCCAAGAACTTGTTCCCAGACCATATAGTGTTGAAATTTTCATAGGTAAGCAGTGGGACAGTCACCTCAGCCTCAATCCCGGTCACAAGAATAAAAATAGGGCAGTGACCTGCATGTTGCAGGTTTGGGGGGTTTTGGTCGTCTCTCTGGCTGAATTTCCTGAGCAGCAGGAGTGTGAAAGTCGGGAGCATTTGCCAGCTGCCATCCTCAGAGCTGAGGAAGAGGCTGAATGCTGGGCTCCTGTGCTTGTTGTCTTTGGAAGCCAGCGGGGAAAGGACAATGGCTTCTATGGGACTTGCTGGGGAATAAGGGGAAGTAATCGCTGCAGCTGTGAGCGGAGTGAGCGGCAGAGGGGCTGAGCCAGCCCAGGGCAGGGCTGGGAACACGAGCTGCCCCACAGTGCCCTTAATCCTCATGGAGCTTCATGCCAGCGGCCCCATTCCTACCTGAGCAGCTTGTTGCCAGAGCTACTGGTGGCAGCCAGGGAGGGTCACTCCTTTAGGTCAAGGGGGACCTTGCTATTCCAGATTAATCTCTCATGCCAGGCTGCCCACACAGGCAAGGACCAGTCCTACCGAGCCCTCGGAGCCAGACTTTGTCCACCATTAGACTCCAGCTCCTCTGGCGGTTCCCCGAGGCCGGTGTCCCTCACCTCATGCCAATCCAGCTTCATGTCCCAACCTCCACAGCAGGCCTCTTTGTCCTCACTGCACTCCCCAGGGCCCCACTTTGGCCCATTGCACCCTGTTCCTTCAGCCACCGAATGGCAGAGGTTCTCAACCTTCCTAATGCTGCGACCCTTTAATACAGTTCCTCATGTTGTGGTGACACCCCAACCATAAAATTATTTTCGTTGCTACTTCATAACTGTAATTTTTGCTACTGTTATGAATTGTAATGTAAATATCTGATATTAGGTGACCTCTCTGAAAGGTCGTTCAACCCCCAAAGGAGTGGTTGTGACCCACAGGTTGAGAACCGCTGCCCTGTGAGGTCATTCCTTCAGCCTGCAGGCCCCGGGCCTCATTCCAGCTCCTCCATTCAACTGTCTTATGTAGCCTGAACCTCTTTGTAAACACCTCCTTTTCTGAACTTCTGTCATCTATGTATAGGGCAGAACTTGCTGGTATTTTTGCCTCTACGCCCCTTTTGAAGAAAGGCATGACGGGTGGCAGGGAGAGTCACCTGTAGGTGGGATCTGTTCCTGGCCTCCCGAATCTTCATTAGCCCTTGAGCAAATTGCCCCATCCCACTGGTTCCCAAGGAGGGGAAGTTTGCAGCACCCCTCTTCCCAGAGGACCAAAGAGATTGTAGACTTTTTCAGTTGTCACAGCTGGGACAGTACTACTGACCTCAAAGGCCAGGGATGGTGAAAAACTTTCAATGAACAGAACAGCTGACAACAAAGGCTTACCCAGCCTCAAAGGTCAATAGTGAGAGCCCCTCCCTCTGCCCTGACCCAATCCCTTCACTGATACAAAACAGTCTGCAAAAAGTCAGCCGAGTCAAAATGCAAGAAAGCAGCTGAAAACTGAAGCATTAGACTTCAGCTCTTGACACAGAATCTCTTGCATCTGTGACATTAGGTTAGTGCGATGACAACAGGTAACACCAAAGGGAAGGCTTCCTTGGGGGGGGGGGTGATCTCCTTGGATCCGCAGAGAAGCCCAATGGCAGGGGCACTAGCGTGGTCCCTGCTTTCTTTCCAGAAGAGAAGACAGGGTTATACCATGGTGGGAGTCATCCCAGGCTGTGTGGAGCTGAGGGTTCTCAGGTTGCACTTCAATCACCAGAGTGTCACCTCAACACAATGCACATAAAAGCATTTAAAAACATTAAAATGTGGGACAAATGTGACATGGATTCTACATCGGTGACCCATCTTGTGCCACCTCCTCCTCGTAGCTCAGTGTTGGGCATGACTTTGAGACTCAGTAAATGCCCATGGGTGGATGACATATGAGTTACTATGTGGAGTCAAGAGAGGCTGTGAAAAGGGAGGCTGTTAAGTGGTGTAGAAGCCAAATCACTAGGATCCAGGGTTTGGAAAGCTCTAGAAGTTGGGAAAAGCCTCAGTGGCCTCAGAGATGCCTGAGACCTTGTGAGTAAGAAGGACTCACAGCCTGTAACTGACTTGACCACTGTTCTTAGAGGACATTTAGCTAGTGGGTACTTTGTCAGCACACTGTGCACAGTTTATGCACCTGAAAAACAGAATCTGTACAGCCAGGGCCTTGGGGACACTTTCCTTCTCATCCCAGCAGCAGAGTGGACAGGCCTGGGTGCTCACACAGGGGTGGGACGTCCACAGCAGAACCCTGTCCCTTGCAGAGACGCCATGCTCTCCATTGAGAAGGATTGTAATCTCCAGGGAGAGGCTGCCATGTTCCCTGTCGGGACACTTACCCATGAGGATGGAAGGTCCAGTCTCAGCCACACACCGTCTACCAAACCACACTTACCTGTTGTCTTTCTGTATTCTAGCGGCAAGCGACATCATCACGACTTGCCTATTGTGAACTGGCCAGCTTTGGGGAACGAAGTTACTTGTGGCCATTCATCATTTCCTCTTTGTTTTTCCATTTGGGAAGTAAGACATTAAATTATATCTGAAGAGAATCTCTCCTCTGAAAATCATTCTGGGACTAGAAAGGGTTATTCCTATGTCCTGGGCATGAAAAGCCTTACTACTGATGACATTGACAAAATTCTCAGAGTCACACGTACGAGGCAACATAATCCTTTTGGCAGCAAAAACCCTGTAGGCAAAACGTCAGTCCAATAAGAAGGTAACATATTGCCTGTTCCTCTGTAAATAAAATGGGCCGCATCAATTTCTCTTCTGCCTGTGAATTTATCAAGTGTACACTGAATAATGACTTTCCATGGGGACAACAGCTCTTAAGATAAAGTGTTACTGCTCTAGCTACATTATTATAAACAACATCCGATTTATGGAGTTGGGAAGCTGATGTATTTCTTGGTCATGTGTCATCGTTATCTAGAACGAGCCATAAAATCTAGGCTGTCGTGTATTTTCTGGCTGCAAACTGCAAGCAATTAATTGTCCTATAAAACGATCTTGACCACAAGCCCAATTTAGAAATTAGTTGTTCAATATGATGATGAAATTCTAGAGCTGGAACTGGCTCTGGCCAAATGTGAATGGCAAATCTTATACAGCTTTTCAGACGGAAGGAAATGTTTGAGACAACTGGGGATTTTTGGTGAATTTCAAATGAGCCACCTTCACCTTGAGTGCCACGATCTTGCCTCGCCTTCCAGAGGAGGATGACTCACCGGTATTTTCCTGCATCCAAATACCATGGCTGGTCCCAAACCCTGAGTCAGTGTTATGGAGGCAGCAGACACTCCCTGTCCACTCTGCTCTCCCAAAGGTCTTATGTTACCACTTGTCTTTCTCCCCAACTCACGACAGTCATAGAAAGTGACAGGTCTGCATAACCTTAACGGAGAACTAGGGTACCCGAGACAGTGAGAGAATCAATCTCAGAGTAGGATTCGAAAACATAACCCTCCATCCGATGAAGTCTGCACCAGCAGAAACTGAGTGGGAAGACAGATAAGTGCTGGGGACATCCTCACTCACCAGTATGTTATTTTAAATACATGGGCAGGACCACTCCTGACATTTCCATCCATACACATCAAAAATAGTTTAGTTTGTGAAACCTATTTCAGCATTCCATTTACCTTGAAATACGTCCATTTATTTCTCTGGCCATTTCAGAAGTTCTGTGTTTTGTGCATCTAGGGGCTCCTTGGGATGGTGATGAATCTGGAAGATGATTTTCACTACATCGAATATGTTTCATTGCATTTCAAATTAAAGAGCCAAGAGACAAGAAAGTGCCACTTGCTGAGGGTGAGTGTCTGGGGATCCCAACACTTGTGCATGCTGCTGGTGAACTTGGAAAAACAATCTGGTTGTAAGAATAAAGACTTCCTATTCTTGACCCAGCCATTCCATGTGGAGGAATTTATCCTATGGAAAAAAAAAGTTAGTGGACAGTCATGGAGCACAGCACTATTTGCACTGCTGAAAATAAATGTACAGGAAATAAATGCCCAGCATAAGGGATTGGTTAAGTGTTGGGACATCTGTGAAATGTGATGACACAACACAACCCTAAAAATCATGCCATGGGACATGTTTTGGATATGTTGCTCAATGCCAAAAAGCCAGTTAAAAGGCAAAATTTGTCATTATGATCTCAATTTTATACAAAAAGAATATGTGATATATGCTTGGGGAAAAGGAATCACCAGAACATTAATAAATGACTATCTTTGTATGGTGAGATAGAGTGTGGTTTTCAATTTTTCTTCTTTGTGCTTTTCTAAAGATGCTGTAAAACATGCACATTGTGTTTGTCATCAGAGAAAAAGAAACAATGTGATTGTTGAAGGATGTTAGCCACTGGCTTGGCACCTGTAGCTCAGTGAGGAGGATGCCGGTCACATACACTGAGGTTGGTGGGTTCGAGCCTGGCCCGGGCTGCTAAAACAATGACAACTGCAACCAAAAAAAAAAAAAGCCGGGCGTTGTGGTGGGCACCTATAGTCCCAACTACTTGAGAGGCTGAGGCAAGAGACTCGCTTAAGCCCAAGAGTTTGAGGTTGCTGTGAGCTGTGACACCAGATCACTCTACTGAGGGCCACATAGTGAGACTCTGTCTTAGAAAAAAAAAAAAAAAAAAAGAATGTTAGCCAGTGAAGTTAGCAAAATTCTTATAAAGACTATAAGAATTTATGTTTTGGGCTCAGCACCTGTAGCTCAAGCAGCTAAGGCACCAGCCACATACACCAGAGCTGGCGGGTTTGAGTCCAGCCCAGGCCTGCCAAACAACAATGACAATTACAACCAAAAAATAGCCAGGCATTATGGCAGGTGCCTGTAGTCCCAGCTACTTGGGAGGCTGAGGCAAAAGAATTGCTTAAGCCCAGGAGTTGGAGGCTGCTGTGAGCTGGGAAGCCACTGCACTCTACCCAGGGTGACAGCTTAAGGCTCTGTCTCAAAAAAAAGAATATATATATTTTTTATTTATTTATATATATATATATATATATATATATATACACTTTTTTTTTTAAAGAGACATAGTGTCACTCTGTCACCCAGGCTGGAGTGCCGGAGTATGATCATAGCTCACTAAAAACTTGAACTCCTGGACCCAGGTGACCCTCCCACCTCAGCCTCCTGAGTAATTGAGACTATAAGCATGCACCACCATGCCTGGCTAATTTTTTTTTCCTTTCAGTACAGGCAGGATCTCACTATGTTGCCCAGGCAGGTCTCTAACTCCTGGCCTCAAGCCATTTTTCCACCTTGGCCTCCCAAAGTGCTGAGATTACAGGCACGGATCACCATAGCTGGTCTTCAAGATATATTATATTACTTTGTACCACTGTATACCATAAGGTTCTATGGTCACAAGGGGGTGGGAAGGGAACTTCTTGGCAGCTCTATTCAGGATCAGGTGATCTTGGGCAAAGGCAGGGACAGAAAAACCAGGGTCAGCTGAGCATGGGGAATTTTGTAAAGAACATCATTTATGACTATCACACCTTGAAAAGAAGATGTGAGAAGTATATTGGATGAGTTTTGGAATTTACCAAAACTCCATGGAGCTTGTCCACGGAAAACCAAAAGAGAAAGCAAGGAGCCACAGTTGGTGAGCTACGTCCCTATGAGTTGGAGGCTCTAGGAGACCCAGCCCCGGGTGGAAGCCATGAGGAGGGTGAGGACTGTCCTCATCAAGGAGGTCCCATTGACTTGGCCTCCTTTGCCTGCTGTGTCCACCACACCCGTGTGTGTGTCAACCATAGCCCATCCATGAATGTGCATGTGTGTACGTGTGTCAGCCACATCCATCTACAAGTGTGTATGCATATGCCAACCGCAGTCCATCTGCAGGACCACCACTTTGTTCTTCCTTGTACCTTAATAAACATCTATTTCCTAAAGTCCTAGCTATTTGGGAGGCTGAGGCAGGCGGATCATTCAAGCCCAGAAGTTTGAGGCTACAGTGAGCTATGATGACATCACTGCACTCTAGGGGGAGCAACAGAGTAAGATTCTTTCACCAAAATAAATAAATAAATAAAGTAATAAATAAATAAATTAATTAAAGATTGTGTTCAAAATAGGATTAAAAGTACAGTTGACCCTTGGTACCATGGGGGATTGGTTCTTGGACCTCCAGCAGATGCCAAACTTTGTGATGCTTAAAATGACCTAAAATCTGAATGTAACCTCTGCACCTCCTCCCATCCACTTTAAATCATCTCTGGGTGATTGGCAAGACCTTCTACAACATAAATGCTATGTAAATAGTTGTCACTCTGTATTGTTTAGGGAATAATGACAAGAAGAAAAGTCTGTAAAGGTTCGGTGCAGATGCAAACATTTCTTGCTTTTCCACGAATATTTTCAAACTGTGGTTGGTGGAACCCACAGATGTGGAGACCACACATACAGAGGGCTGAGAATAAAATCTTCCCTTTGAAAATGAGAAATAATAGCATGACTTGTAGATAGTCGAGGATCTTTCAATGAACCAGTGATATGGATGGATTAGAAATTAAAATGGAAAAAAAAAAATCTAGAAGCATTCTCACTCATTAAGACTGCCTAAGTATCACAGGAATGGAAAGGGAGTATCCAGTGTACCCAATACTAATATGAAATAGTAGACGGATAAATGCACATGTCCACACAAGAGAAAGACAATTAAACTCAAGTGGGGGGGAAAGAAGAGGAAGGGTGCCCTCTCCCCTAGCAGGCATAGCATAGGGTACACGGCACACCTCCTGGGTGTGGGGAACAACCACAACTTGGACTCTACCAACAAATGCAAACAAAAGCAACCAATGCAACTTGGACTCTACCAACAACTGCAAACAAAAGCAACCAATGCAACTTGGACTCTA
>CAUYPK010042830.1:0-29982 GCA_963574355.1 Loris lydekkerianus | reverse complement strand
AAAAAAAAAAAAAAATCCAGTGGGGAAAAGATTCCCTATTTAACAAATGGTGCTGGGTGAACTGGCTGGCGACCTGTAGAAGATTGAAACTGGACCCACACCTTTCACCATTAACTAAGATAAGATAGACTTTCACTGGATTAAAGATTTAAACTTAAGACATGAAACTATAAAAATACTTGAAGAAAGTGGAGGGAAAGCTCTTGAAGGAATTGGCCTGGGTGAATATTTTATGAGGAGGACTCCCCAGGCAATTGAAGCAGTATCAAAAATACACTACTGGGACCTGATCAAACTAAAAAGCTTCTGCACAGTGAAGAACATAGTAAGTAAAGTAAGAAGACAGCCCTCAGAATGGGAGAAAATATTTTCAGGTTATACCTCAGATAATGGTCTAATAACTAGAATCCACAGAGAACTCAAAAGTATTAGCAAGAAAAGAACAAGTGACCCCATCTCAAGGTGGGCAAGGGATTTGAAGAGAAAATTCTCTAAAGAAGACAGACGCACGATCTACAAACACATGAAAAAAAGCTCATCATCCTTAATCATCAGAGAAATGCAAATCAAAACTATTTGAGATATCACCTAACCCCAGTAAGAGTAGCCCACATAACAAATTCCCCAAACCAGAGATGTTGGCGTGGATGTGGAGAAAAGGGCACACTTCTACACTGCTGGTGGGAATGCCCACTAATACGTTCCTTCTGGAAGGAAGTTTAGAGAATACTTAGAGACCTAAAAATAGACCTACTATTCGATCCTATAATTTCTTTACTAGGTTTATACCCAGAAGACCAAAAATCACAATATAACAAAGACATCTGTACCAGAATGTTTATTGCAGCCCAATTCATAATTGCTAAGTCATGGAAGAAGCCCACGTGCCCATCGACCCACGAATGGACTAGCCAATTGTGGTACATGTATACCATGGAATATTGCACAGCCTTGAAGAAAGATGGAGACTTTACCTCTTTCATGTTTACATGGCTGGGGCTGGAACATATTCTTCTTAGCAAAGTATCTCAGGAATGGAAGAAAAAGTATCCAATGTACTCAGCCCTACTATGAAGCTAAATTATAGCTTTCACATGAAGACTATAACCCAACTATAGCACAAGACTATGGGGAAAGGACCAAGGAAGGGGAAGGGAGGGGGGAGGTTTTGGTTGAGGGAGGGTCTTGGGTGGGGCCACACCTACTGTGCATCTTAGAATGGGTACAGGCGAAACTTACTAAATGCAGAATACAAATGCCTACATACAGTAACTAAGAAAATGCCATGAAGGCTACGTTGACCAGTTTGATGAGAATATTTTAGATTGTATGTGAAACCAGCACATTGTACCCCTTGATTGCACTAATGTACACAGCTATGATTTAACAATAAAAAATTAATTAATTAATTAATAAAAATAAAATAAAATCAATAATTGTAGTACATGACTGAGGTCTGGGTTTCTATGGCAACATTTGTCAACTTCTGGCTGTGCAGAGGGCCTAGGAAGTTAGATCCCAGCATTATTATCCTCCCCTATTATTTTTGCATGGTTTAGGATGTTCTTTTTAAGCAATGCTGATAATACTGCCCTTCATTGAGCAACTACTAGGAGAAGACAGTGCTGATTGCTTGGCTTAAATCATCTTATGTAACTTTTATAATAATTTTAAAAATATATTTTGAAGATAACAGAATTGAGACTCAAAAAGGAAACCTGTCCAAAGTCACATAGGTAGCAAATAGATGGTCACAAAGCAAGCAAATCATCTTATCTTTAGCAGAAACAAGTATTGCAATTCCTAATCCTCATTAAAAAGATCTGTATTCTTCCTTCAGTGTTTCGTGGTCTTCTTTGACATGATCGGCTGTTAAGCAGGCAGAATTTAAAAATACTATTGAGCTGTGCCACTATTCACAAATTCCACTTAAAACAGAAACAGTGCACAGTGCACCATCATCAAAACCTGGTAACAGACTGGCACATTGACTGCCCTAAACTCACCAAACAGCCTTGTGTGGTTAGTGGCACTGCTCAGGCAGGGGAGGTTAGAAGTAATCATGTTTTGACTGTGCTGGTCAGTCAGTCTGGGAAGATTATTTCATTGAAACTTATTTTATAATTTGGTATTTTAAATACATTCATTTTTAAATTACAAGAAAAACATAAAATTTGTTCTGTAAAATTTGGATTCAGTCAAAAGGCCATAGGTGTCCATAAAGCCACAGGTTCCCCAGCCCTGATGTTGAATTTCTGTTATCTCTTCCAGTGATAAGTAAATCATCATATTATTTGAAAACAGTATTTTTGTTAGGTCAATTTTTAGAAAATTGACCTAAACACTGCAATGTTTAGCTTTTAGCTCCTTTATAAGCAGGTCTAATTCTTATTTCTTATGATGGCCCTATTACTATTTCCTGTTGCCATTTTTCAATTAAATATTATGCTTTATTAGAGCAAATATCGTTAGCTCTTCCAGCTGTTCCTCATGTGACTTGGCTTCAGATCCTACACTCTCTGCATTGCTCTCTTTTGGATAAGCTTTAGTTATGTCCATTAATGCCCCTCTTAAAATTTGATGAAACCCAGAGCTATATACAACACCCCAGATGTTTTCTACCTGGTACAGACTTCATTGAATTCCTGTCAATTAAGTATTTATTTGTTCATTTTATACTTGCAATCAACTAAAACATTATGTTTTTTTTACATGGATTATAAATATTATGAAATCTATTAATAAAAGCAATTTATAAGATTACAAACTACAAAATAAAATGGAATATAAAATGAACTATCCATAATGCAAAAGAAGATTATAAACTACTATACCAATGTGATTTATTAATATTAGTACATACAGCAGAGTTGAGCCACATTTAAAGAAAAGAAGTTCAAAGAACAAATTTTAATTGATGTGTACACTTCCTTCTAAAAATTCCCTATATTATTTTTTTAAAAATCAGGCCATTTTAAAAATCTGCTTGCAAATAATCTCTGTAACTAGGAGCTTTATCACCCACAGACTCTAATATTTTTAAAACACTCTAGTGCTCAACTTTAATCGAGAAACTAGGCAACACAATTTTTATTAAGCAGGTTGTTCTGGACAACCATTATCAGGTCGAATGTTTATACTTAAGGTGGAGTCTCTTCATCCAATATGCACATGAAAATTACAACATTTGATAGCTGCTGGAAGGAAAATTGTCATTCTGGAAAAGCAGGAATTACTCTGCCTAAGAATTGGAAACAATTGTTCATTTTAGTTCAGAAACTTTTACAAAACTCTTAGTAAGTGAATAGCATTATACCAGGTGCTTTAAAAGCTGCAAAGTCAATGGGATCCCTGTTTTTATTTTGAGAGAAGACAGGTATTTAAATACATAAAAAGAGCTCGGCACCCATAGCACAGTGGTTATGGCATCAACCATATACACTGAGACTGGTGGGTTCGAACTTGGCCTGGGCCTGCTAGACAACAATGATAACTGCAACAAAAAATAGCTAGGCGTTGTGGCAGGTGCCTATAGTCCCAGCTACTTGGAAGGCTGAGGCAAGAAAATCACTTGAGTTTGAGGTTGCTGTGAGCTGTAATGCAACAGCACTCTACAGAGGGTGGCATAGCGAAACTCTGTCTTAAAAAAACCCCTAAAATACATAAACATACAAAATCATCATCAATGATTCCACTTTGATGTTTACTCAACACTTTATAAAATAATAAAGATCACTTAGGAGCAACATCAATTACCCTTAAGTTATCTAGAACTTTCAGTTAACCCAGGAGGCCCTAAGTTTTCCACATACTCAGTAATAACATTGAGGCACTGATAAAGTTTCTGGTTAATCAGTTAACAAACATCAAAATTCAAGAAACTCTAGTAACTATGTTTAGCTAGAGTTAACGTGTTTACGGAGGATGAGAGCTGATAAAGCTACACTGGTGGGTAGGAGCCAGATGTAAAGGGCCTCATGTTGAAGGCACTTTCTGCACTCTTTAGGTGACATAAATTTCTTTTCCAGGAGATAACCTCTCTTCATGTGGATGAGGAAATCAGAATGACTCTGCCACCTCTACCTCTCACCCAAACACAAGGGTGGGCCCATGACCTAGGCCTGGGCAACCATGTTGATCAGGATGGGCAAGCAGTGACCCAGCCCAGGCGAATCAGGGCCATGCTCTGGACTTTTCTGTTACAGATGCTGAGAAAGGAAATTTTTCTTCAGAGGGGTTGTTCCATTGTTACCATGGGAGTGCTGGGGGGTATGGTGGGGGAAGGGAGGCAGGCAGCACCACCTTGATGCCAAGTGGAGACAATGTGAAAAACAAAGCAAGACAGAGCCCTGATGTCACCATTTGTCACCAGATGAAACCAGGTCTGCCCCAGCACTTTAGAGTTACGCTAGCTAATAAATCCTATTTATTGTTTAGGTTAGTTTGAATTTTTTTTTGTTGTTCACAACCAAATTGATTTTAACTAAAATTCATGTTATCATTATATATAATTTCATATCATGACATTAATACCAAATGTACTTTGTAAGTATTACATATCTATATTAGGTATATGTGTACATGCACACACACATACATTTATGCGTATATTCTGTACATTGTATATATGTGTGTTTGTCCATCTATCATCTGTCTTCTAGCTTATCCAGGTTAAAATACTGTGTCCAATTACCCTTATCTAAACTTTGGTGCAAATTCAACCTCACTTTGGACAATTAATAGTCTTTTTCCCTGTATTTTATATGCAAAATAGATTTTTATTGATATTCCAAATAATGAAGATTCTTTAAGAATGAATTTGGTGAAATGAGCTGGGTTTAGGGATATGAATAAAGCCTGCAGATGCTGAGGGATTATTTAACATAACCTTGTGGAAGGCAGGCTCCGGAGGCCTCCACACGTCCAGGCCTTCATGATGGCCAACTCGAGTGCTTCTGCAGCTTCTAATTTGAAATGAATACCTATATTCTGAAATTTACTATCCAGTACTCTATTTACATTGGAGAACAATGCAATCTTAAGCCTTGCTTCATAATTGGCCATAATTTTATGATGCATCAAAATAAGTCATGTCTGAAGTAAATGTTCTAATTATAAATGGTGCTGCTTTTTGATCAAAATCCATTTTAAGGGAGAATCATTCCAATACCCTTACTGGTAAAAACATATTCCAAAAAAAGAGAAAGTAATTTCCATTTTTTTTTCCTGGCTGAATGAGACCTCTAAAAACAAATTCTCATCTATAAGGCATGTATTTTATTTTTAAGCAAAAATTTTTATCAGAAATGTTTGTTGAACTGATTCATAGAAAAGTTACATTGAATTTTCCCAACAATTTAATCAAATATAATAATGCAATAATGCTAAAGGTAGTCTACACATGTACATGAGTACACCTACCATAATTTCACCAGTTAAATGAGAATGTGTTCTTATTTAAAGAAAAGTAATAAAACAATAAGTTTTATTATTTTTTGATTGATTAATGAAACTCAGCTTTGTGTATAATACAAGGTTAATTGCTAAATGTAGTCAGAGTCCTGGCTGGACCTTATATGAAGAGTTTAAATTTAGCCACGTGAAGAACTTGATACCTATAACAAATAGCCATCAGAATTCAAATATTTGGTTTGTTTCAGTACTTTAACAAACAGGGCTAACCAAACTCCACATAGAATTGGGTCAAATCAAACTTACCTAGGAGGTTAATGCTCTGCTAATACAATACTTTTTAAAGTATATGCACTTTTAAAAAGGCATTGTTTTTTGTAATGTCAAATATCTGTGTTTGTTTTTAAACTAATAAGAACAAAATTTAGCACAAACTGGAAATTATCTTGTCTTTTGGTACTTAAACTAGGGGTTTCATTCCTGGCTCCACATTAAAATCTGCTGAGAAACTTTAAAAAAAGAACCATGCCTGCATTCACTTCAAGAAATTCCGATTACGTGGCCTGGACCAGGGCTTGCATGTGATTTTTGAAAGCTTCTCAGGTGGTTTTAACATGCAACTAGTTTGAGCACAGCTGGTCTAAACTTCTCTAATCCTCAAAGTATTATTTACAGAGAAAGGCAATAAAGAGAACGATAATCTATTCTTTCACTCTATTCTTACACAAACAATGGTGCCAATTACTTAATATTTCAGAACTTTGGTTTCCTTGTCTTTAAAATGTGAATAATACTATACGTCTCTTGGGATATTTTCAAGGATTACAAGGATAAAGCATGCAGCCAAGAATAATGCTTATTAGGAGTAGCATACTTGGAGTGAGATGCTCGAATCCTAGGAAGGATCAGGTAGGGCCCCAGGCCAGGTCAGGATGAGGGGTCTATGGGATGACAGTGAAACCAGACAGACTTGATCTACAGGAAGCACCCCCTGCTTAGTTCCTGCCAACTTTCATATAGAAATATATGTCAGTGCTCCCAGAGCTGAGCTTTTAAGAAAAGAAAATTTAGATATTTTAAGCATGAACTTTCTGTACTTTTAATGCAACCAAACAACATATTTCTGTCACTAATTGTCTACCCAGGAAAGTGATAATTTACTTTTATAACATAAACCTACCTCATGTCTGTGGTTGTGGATAATTTCAGGATTTGTTTTTGTTTTAGGATCGTTTTCATTGAATAATTAAGTATTCATTTCTCTCTGCTACCAAGTATTTCTTCCTAAGTGGATCAAGGATTTCTAGCTATGACTTGGCATAATATGAGCATATAATGACTCGATTACTCTTCAGATCCTGTGCAGTTAAAACAAAATGTGTCCATGATGCATCTTTTCTTATGTTATTAATGGCATGATTTTATCTTTCCTTATTCATATCTCCCCTTCTCTAACAGCAATAAGTCTGACGTGTGATACTGGGATTCTTTCTCCAGTTTTAACCCAAGTAATTTGCTAGAGTCATCACCTAATTTTTTTTAAAATTTTTCTTGTGTAGTTGTGACAAATGTAATAATATCTCTGCCTATTTGATTGCACCATTCTACTGTATCCAAGAATATCATGTAGCTTCACTGCTGCCAATCTTGCAGGTATAAATGAATGAAAGCAGCCTCTTTATCCTTTCTTGAAGAAACCTAACAACCTTATGTTATGCCAATACTTCTGCTCTCATGAGGTAGATGTGAAGTATGTTGAGTCCTTCCAATAAGAACGTTGAAAGTTTTCATTTTCTACTATAGCAACCAAAATTTGCAATTGGATTTGCTGAGAACCCTTGCAACCAGTCTGAGCCATGGAGAAAATGGATGACATAAAGAGTTACTTGTGAAAGGTGCCTTTCTTCAAGTATGCCTCAACAGAGTTGTACGTGAGATTAATCAAGATTTTGGTCTAAATTAGGGTCTCTTGAAAACAATAGCTTCATCCTGAAGACCTCCTTGTATGAATGCAGACTTAAATAAATAAATTAGAAAATATTCAAATGCCTGGACCAGATGATAATTAAATGACATTTGACTTGATACTGATAAATAATATAAAGTTATAAATGGTTTTAAGTTGACTCATGATTAATTCACAAAATTGACTCTTGTTATGAATTACTCTGTTCTGTTACAACAGAAAGGATAAGTAGAGGAAATTTTCTGTGGAAATGTGGCATTTGTAGAAGCTACCATTTCACTTAGAGGAAGGAGGCCATAATTGCTACTGGTGTGTATACTTGTTGAAGGACAATATTTTCCCTACTTTTCTATGGTAGGTACAAAATCATAGAACTTTAAAAAATTGTACAATATGACCACTTGATGCATGTAACATACATAGACACAAGTCTGACTTTCTTTTCCTTTCTTTTTTTCCCTTTTCCTTTATATTCTTTTCTTCCTTCTTTGTAACAAAGAAATAAACATTCAATGCTGCAATATAATCAACTTTTGTGGGAGTTTAATTACAACTACTTAATGAAGTTTTGCTTAAAGACATTATTTAAAAACATAACAGACAATTTTATTTCTTTGTAAGAAAGAAGGATTCTACTAGGAAGTATAGGCTGTTCAAATATTTTACATGCTTTATTTAAAGTAGGGCACCTGTTAGCTGTTATTCATAGAATCATAGAAAGCTAGGCTTTCTACAACCTGAGATAATTTCTAAATTACGTTCCTCATTTAAAAGATGAAAAGACTGAGACCCTTATGGCTGAATATCATCCACAGACAGCCAGGATTTAAACCCAGGTCTTCTGACTCCAAATCAGTAGCTTTTTCAACTCTGCCAAACAACCAACTTAAAAATAAATAAATAAATACAAAATGAAACTCCAAGTCCATAATTCTCAGCATAAGATTTATTAAAAACTTAATAAGTTTAAGGTTAAAAATAACCCCTCTATTTGGAGAAAAAGTTAACCAGAAGAGTAACATATAGTTTAAGAGGCTTTTTGTTCATATGCTTATATTTCAAATGGTAGTTTTGATATGTCATACATCATTTAACACTTAACTCCTTCCATGGTAAGGTAAAAGTGGTACTGGAAAAATATTGTTCTTGCTCAACATGATTAACTGTAATCATGTAAGTTAGTTCTGATATTCATATTCATTGCCAAAAATTAGATTAGACTGGGGTATTGAATGCTGTGTTATAAAGAACATGCTGTGAATAGAACATGTGTTTGGCATCAGAAAATTCTGAATTCCAGTCCCGTATAGCTACTTCCCAGCTGGGTGTCTCCTTGGGAAGCGTAACCTCTGTGAGCCTTGGTTTCACTATCTGCAAATTGGACATATCAAGTACGTGGAGGGTTCCTCTAGGAACTAAATCAGACGCTGACAGCTAAGTGTCTGCATCTCATGCTCACCCAAGTCTGATACCTCATCCCTGAATTTTAACAGCACTGATCAGTAAATGAGTTGGTGAGCTTTCTGAGCTGTGCTGAGTTGACTGGTTTTGGAGATGTCAGAAACTCCTTGGAAGACTGAGCACCCATTAAAGAAAACATTCTGATTTTATAGCCATACTTCTCATAAGCTGTTCAGTTCTAGGTCTACTGGCTGATTGAAAGGCTTTCTTGGAAGCACGGCTACTTTATAGTTTCCAAGGTGAACTTAAACCCCTTTTATCGACTAGTCTAGTACAGAGAGGGTGCTCATTAAAAGCTTGTTGAATAAATGTCATTGAGCTTTGCATCAGGCATGAGCATGGTACATATATTCACACACACACACACACACACACACACACACACACACACACACAGGCACTATGTGAATGTAAACTCAGGGGCAGGCACTTGGCTCATTTTGTTCACAGCTATATTCCCAGAGCTTATAGCAGGGTTTGGCAAATAATGAGTGCTCAAAAATACTCATTGAAGGCAGCGCCTGTAAAAGCTCAGTGGGTAGGGCGCTGGCCACATATACCGAGGTTGGTGGGTTCGAACCAGGCCTGGGCCAGCTAAAACAACAATGACAACTGCAACAACAACAACAATAACAAATGCTGGGCATTGTGGTGGGCACCTATAGTCCCAGCTACTTGGGAGGCTGAGGCAAGAGAATCACTTAAGTCCAAGCGTTAAAGGTTGCTGTGAGCTGTGATGCCATGATACTCTACCAAGGGTGACACAGTGAGACTCTGTCTCAAAAAAATAAATAAATAAATAAAATATTTGTTGAATAAATTGATGAAAGTGTATGTGTGTAACATCCCATGCTAGACACTGGAGGAAGCAAGCGACTAATGGGTCTGCATTTTAAAAGCATCACTTATACCAATGCATCCAACGAAAGATGGAGAAACAGTAGGAAAATTTAAAAATTCCCATTGTTCAAATATTTAACTTTGCATACTGTTTCCAGCTATTCCTGTTAGATAAGGAAAAATGAGATAGTTTCCAAAGCCAAACAAAAACTAAAAAGTCTGTTCTGAAAAACTTTTCCATGAAATGGTTGATAGTGTGTTCTTACTGTCATGTCAAAACTATTGTTTTGTGTATCTGTGACCTTTCCTAAGTTCATAAACAACAAAAATGATGTAGATGTTACTCAAGTTCTGTTTGATTTACATGCCTCTTTCCCCTGTTCACCTGCAGGTTGGTTGAGATGGGGGCTGTGATTGGCTTATGTCTGCATCTCCAAGGTCTGACATGGCCTGACATATATGTAGGTGCTCAATCAACGTTTAAAGGAGGAAGATGATGTCTGTTTGTTCAAATGAAATTTATCTACCCACTAAACCTACATTCAATATTTGTGAACACGATTTCAAAGCCTCATTCACATCTCGTTGCATGTCCTCTAAAGTCAAGATTATTATTATTTGTTCTTAAGACTTGATGGCTTGGGGGCTACATTTGGTCATCGTATGAGACCAAAACAGATGGGCGCATATAGACGGCGTCTACAATATGAACCAGATTCCTTTGAGTGACCAGAGTGTCAAATTGCATCAAGAGTACAGTGGAGAGGACTAGCAGGCTCCCTTTCCAGTTCTTCTCTTATTTTGTGCCAACTGGGCCCTCGGTCTTATTGGTATCCAATAATCAGCCCGATTACAGCTAGCCCTGGGAGACATGACAGAAAGAGAGTCCTCATCTTGCATTAATTGCTCCTATTGAAACTATGCCACATCTCTCCAAGCTAGATGTTGCTTAGTATCCCTTTGATATGATAATGACATGCTTCTTAGCAGATGAATATGCAAATTAAAAGTAGTAATTTGGTGGCATGCACCTGCTGACACTGCACGGCTATGCTTAGATGCTCTGCTGTAACACTGCAGCCACACAAAAGCATCACAGAGGTGAAATTAAATTCTAATGTCGTATATATTAAACAGATGCTTCCACTTTTCTTTGTATATCTACTTTTACAGATTTTGCCATTGGAATCTCAGTTCTCTCTTCATGCAATTAATGGACATTGATGTGTCATACATAGACGCGTAGTCAGTGCTATTTAAGGGCTCTGATTTTAAAGAGGTGGCTTACATACATGCACATTAGAAGATGAACATTTCTTCTTCATAGCATAGAAGCTGATGACTTTACTTTTGTGGCACAAAGACTCCTATTCATACATGAAATACATCTTTGGGCTTGCAAAGCCAAAAAAATCACATTTCTATAGAAAAGATGTGCACTGAAATATAGAGATAGATACTTCATATTGCCTGAAAAAGAATCTCAAAATGATTTGAAGAGTCTAGCAAAACACCCAGAATCAATACAGTAAATTTCTCTGCTTCATGAAGCTAGTTGCAGTGAAGGAGAAGGCCTAACTGATGATCACTTAGGTATGACCTATAATTACCCCGCAAACCCAAAAGTCTTAGCTATGTGGTTCAACCACACAGAATTAATCATTCTGAAGACAAAATTTTATAAAAGTGCTACTTGCCTGGTTTTCCAACCATTAAGCCCAAGTAGCACTCACACAGTTATATATGCATATGTACATGACAACAGCTGAATTGGTTGGGGTTGAACTGTTTAATAAAAACAAAGACATGATTTAAATATACATTTAAATTCAGTGAGCATTTTATACTATGCATTTAATAATCACATATTATTATATGAAGTGGAAATGCTTCAATTTAAATAAACATCCCTCTATTGTTAAAGATAAGTTTTTACCAATTCTACTATTATATGCATAATACTATAATGAACATTTTTGAACATATAACATTTGCCTTCCATTTGATTATTTCCCTGGAGTAATCTTCCAGAAGTGAGATTAGGAAATCAAAGGATGGAGCCACTCTTAAGAAGAAAAACAAATCTCTGGCAAATCATTTGTCTGATTTCACAATTTATACTTCTTAGAAACTTAGCAAGAGGGATGTTAAAAGTCTGTACACATACACATACAGAAGTTAAAAGTCTGTATACAAGCATGTTACAAGGTTTTATCTATGCTGATTTAAATATACATAGCATGTGTTTATAAAAATCCTCTAGTAATCTCACTGGAGGTTTTTATGAATTCACTTCATTTTATCATCCCTGGACATTCTAAAATTATTTCTCCAATTTTAGTTGATTATGAAGTTTTACAGAACTATAAGAGTTATAAAATTTGAGTTAATAGAAGCAAATTTTTATCCTCTTTGATAAAAATTTCCATTTACTTATTTATGTTAAAAAGATTTTTTTTTCTTTTACAAGATGTGAAAGATTTTTATATAAATGGAGTGAAAATTTTAAGTATGGGTAGCGTGATCCATTGCTATATGAGAATGCCCTTCAGCATACAGGAGTAAATACTACAGAGAAATACAATTCTTCTCTTAACCTTTCAATCTTGGGCTATATCTAGTTTCTGTTAAACTAAGGAATAAGAGATTCAAAGTTATTTCTAATTGCCTAAAAAGTCCTGTTATTGGTGAACCTTCTGCAAGTATCTGCTACATTTCCACATAATTCTCAAAGAATCATATTTTTATGTTTTCAATAGTCCTTGAAAAATGCATAGAAGGTGTGTGCCATAGAAAGATGGTCAGATTTGTGGTGACTTTCAAAAGTTTCATTTTTCACTTAAATTATTTCACAAAGCTTTGTTTGATCATGTATAGATTATTTTAGGACTTCAAAGTTTTTAATTATTTAACAGACACATTATTAACAACTCTTAAATTTCTGACAGGATAAAAATGCTGTTTGTAGTGATATAGGGTGACTTCACATAATTCTGAAAAGAAGTGGGAAGTCATTTCATCCCTTCTGTCTCATCCAAGCCTTTAAAAATAGCTAGAGCTTTCTAAAATACCCTTTGAGAGAAGGATGTGAATTCTGAAGCCTGGGTTATTCCAATATTAGGATTAAACTGGGAACCAGGAAACTCAAGTTTTATTTTATTTATTTATTTATTTATTTTGAAACTCAAGTTTTAGACCCAACTCTGGCATCATGGTCTGAGCAAGTAATTTATTATATGTAACTTGTCTGATCCTCCCATTTTCACCAGAACTCATCATCTGCTAAACAAATATTTATTGAATGTCTACTGTGTGCTAGGTCCTATTTGAGGTGACGGAGATACAGCAGGGACTAAAACAAGGACCCTCTCTTACCTAGCATACATTCCCCTGGCATGTGAGAGACACATCATAACAAATAAATTTCAGGAGGAGAGCCTGGAGCTCAGCCCCTGTCCAGCGCTGCTCACCTTTCATCTTCTCTGCCCAAGCAGGCTTCTGAATGACTTCAGGCCAACTTCTGATCTTAAGTCTATTTAAAACAGATACACTCACTATTTTAAGCCCCCTAAACAGAGAGCCCGGAGTTAGACAGACAGACAGGGAGAGAGAGAGCTTTTCTCTCCCAACTTGGGTTCTCTCTCTGCCAGGAGCTCTGGCGCTTCTGTATTCCTTTCTGTAAATAAATCCTGTCTTACCACTGATCTGTGGTCCAAGGATTCATTCTTCGAATCACCCAGATCAAGAACCTACTGAAGGGGCGGCTCCTGTGGCTCAGTGAGTAGGGCGCCGGCCCCATATGCCAAGGGTCGCGGGTTCAAACCCAGCCCTGGCCAAACTGCAACAAAAAACATAGCCGGGCGTTGTGGCGGGCGCCTGTAGTCCCAGCTACTCGGGAGGCAGAGGCAAGAGAATCGCTTAAGCCCAGGAGCTGGAGGTTGCTGTGAGCTGTGTGATGCCACGGCACTCTACCAAAGGGCCATAAAGTGAGACTCTGTCTCTATAAAAAAAAACAAAAACAAAAAACAAAAACCTACTAAAGATGAAATTCTGGTATCAATACTACATATTTTGTTTTTATCTCCCCCACCCACATATATTTCAGAGGCAGCGAGTTTTGTCTGTTTGCAAGGTTGGGTGTTCCAGCACTCAGAACATTGTCTAGCTCATGATAGGAAAATTATTAGTCCATATGAAAGGAATTTTAAAGGTAGGAGAAGCTTTAGGTTACATTCTTCCTTGCTCATGTCTTGTGAAAGAAAGTACATTTGACTTTATTTATTTATTTTTTGGATACACAGTCTCACAATGTCACCCTTGGTAAAGTGCTGTGGCGTTACAGCTCACAGCAACCTCCAACTCTTGGGCTTAAGTGATTCTCTTGCCTCAGTCTCCCAAGTTACAGCTACAGGCGCCTGCCACAATGCCCAGCTATTTTTTTTGTTGCAGTTGTCACTGTTGTCCAGCTGGCCTGGGCTGGGTTTGAACCCCGCTCCCTCAGTGTATGTGGCTGGCGTTGTGACCACTGTCCTACTGGTGCCAAGCCGACGTTTGACTTCTTTTTTTTTTTTTTTTTTTTTTTTTTTGCAGTTTTTGGCTGGGGCCAGGTTTGAACCCGCCACCCCCTGGTATATGGGGCCGGCGCCCTACTCACTGAGCCACAGGTGCTGCCCTGAGAGTAGAGAACTTGGTTGGGCTGGTGGCTCACCCCTGTAACTCTGGCTGCTGGGAGGCGGTGTTCAGTAGATCCTCTAGGCTCAGGAGTCCAGAGGAGCCTGAGCCAGAGCCAGACCCTGCCTGTACTAAAAATAGAAAAACTGGCAGGGGTCATGGTGGGCACCGATAGGCCTAGCTGCTGCCTGGGGTGACAAAGTGAGACTGTCTCAAAAAAAAAAAAAGAAAGAAAGAAAGAAAAAAGTGTGTGTGTGTGTATGTGTGTGTGTGTGAAGAACTTTCCTTACAGGCCTCTACCAAAATTGTTGTTTTTTCATTGTGCAGTTCACCCGTTGGAGGGAGCAGGGACTGAGATTATGGTTAGGTTCCAGTAGACCCACCCCTGGAGCAGAGAGTGAGCTCAGCTTCCCTTGGGCCAGGTAGGGGAGGCCGCTACTGAAGAAATCAGGCCTTCGCCTGGAGGAACCGTGGACAGGCAGCCAACATCATCCACTCAGATGCCCGCAGGGGACATGCTGGCCACACGATGCGACCCAGCTCATTTCCTCACCTCCTCATCAACACCGGACCACAGCAATTAAAAAAAGAATATCAGTCTGAGATTTAAAAAAAAAAAAAATTATATCTCAACTTTGTTTTTATTTTTATTTCTCTATGATTGAGGTGAAACACATTTTTATTTGTTAATTAACCATTTATGTTTTCTATTAAAAAAATCACCTGGTCACATGTGCTCACAGGCGGGGGTTGTTTAACTTTTTTTTTTTTTTTTTTTGGATAATTACATGAAGTTCTTTATACTATGTATGTCCTGTATATAATCTTTTGTGACATATATTGCAAATATTTTATTCCAATCTATTTCTTGTCATTTAATTTCATTTATTGATTTTTATTGGGTCATGCATAGGTTTTAAATTTGAGTAATTGAATATTTTAATCATTTGATTTTTAGTTTATGGGGCTTGACCTACTCCAATATTATAAAAATATTTTTCTATTCTTAGTGGTTTAAAATACAATTTTTATGATATCTTGAATTTACCTTTCTAGACTCTGCATTCTCCTTTCTTTCTTTCTTTCTTTCTTTTTTCTCTGAGACAGAGTCTCGCTGTGTCGCCCTCAGTAGAGTGCTATGCTGTCACAGCTCACAGCAACCTCCAACTCTTGGGCTTAAGGGATTCTCTTGCCTCAGCCTCCCAAGTAGCTGGGACTACAGGCGCTCACTACAATGCCCGGCTATCTGTATCCTATTTCATTTACTAATTTATTTATTTGTCCCCAATCAATATCAAACTTTTTAAATATCTTGACATGCTCTGATACTTTAGAAAATTTAGAAGATATTTTATTCCTATTTCTCTCTTCTTTATTGACTACTCTTGCCTCCAGATATACTTTAGAATTAATTTTTTATTTGAAATTACATTGTAATCTACATTCTTCATATAAATCTAGGAACTAGTTGAACAATTTTTATTTATTTTTTATTTTTTTCATGTATACATGAATGCATTTATGGGTTACAATGTGCTGATTTCATATAGAATTAGGAATGCTTACATCACACCGATTAATATATATCTCATCTCATTTACTTAATTATTGTGTTAAGACATTTATACTGTATACTTAAAGATCTGACACGTACCCTTGGATTATGCACCATAGGTGTGATCCCACCATTCACCCTTCCTTGATCTGACTAGTTGAACAATTGTTAAAACTTTCAACAAGTAGCTAGATTATTTTACCTATTAGCTTGTTCTTAATTTATAATTTTATTGTATTGAAATCAGAAGAATCTATGCAATTTCAGTTTTTCTTTGAAATTTATTGGCAGTTTCCTCAGAAATAATAGTAGTAAATTAAAAACAATACATTTGTGTTTGATAAATGTATATTTTCTATTTGCTCAATATGTCTCTGTATACTTATATATTTTCCTATATGTATTATTAAAATCCTATTTATTCTTATTATTTTTTGGCTACTTTAATCATCAAATTCTAAGAAAGATGTGTTAATTTCTTCCAGTAAGATTATGAGTTTAACAATATCACTTGCATTTCTAAGTTTTTGTTTTATATATGTCAAAGCTCCAAGGTATGTGCATTTAATTTGTGATTTTTTTATATCTTTATAGATTATTTGATTATAATGTAAAATCTCCCTCTTTGTTACATTAAATAATTTTAGTCCCAGAATCTAGTTTATGTCTATTAATATTTCTTTAATTGGTCTTTTCTCTGCATTAATTAACATCTTTCTGAAATATCTCTGTGCACCCTTTATTTTAATCGTGCTGTGTCATTTTGTTTTGGAAGTACCTCTTGCAAGTAGCAAGCAGTTAGATTTTTTAAAAATATTAGACCTTTTGCCTTTTAACAGGAGAATTAAAATGTTGCATTCATAATTATTTTAACAATTTGGACCCTTTTATTTTTTTATTGTTGGGGATTCATTGAGGGTACAAGAAGACCCTTTGCTTTTTAATAGGAGATTTAACATGTTGCATTCATAATGATTTTAACATGTTTGGACAATATTGAATGCTTTCTAAAAAGTAATTTCTTTTCTTCCCCTATCTTTTTGGGGGCTTATTGCCTTTTAGCCACTTTTTCCCCTCTTGAAAGATTTAAAAATTGTGTGTTTTGTTTCTTGGTTAGCCTTGAATTTTTTTAACTCATTTGTTTTTATGTTTTGAGGGGTTTTTTTGAAGCAGAGTCTCACTCTGTCACCTTGGGTAGAGTGTAGTGACATCATTACAGCTCACTGCAACCGCCAACTCCTAGGCTCAGGTGATCCTCCTGTGTCACCCTCCTGAGTAGCTGGGACTACAAGTACTAGCCACCATCCCCAGCTACTTTTTCTAATTCTAGTAGAGATGGGGTCTTCTGATTAAAGTCCTGGCTTCAAGCTATCCTCTCACTTTGACCTCCTAGGATTACAGGTATGAACCACCATGTGCTTTTTTAAAAAATCCATTAATTAATTTTTTTAGAGATAGAATCACATTCTGTTGCCCAGCTGGAGTGCAGTGACCCTATCACAGCTCACTGCAAAGTCCAGCTCCTGGGCTCAAGTGATCCTTCTGCTTCAGACTCCTCAGTGGCTAGGACTACAGGTGTGTGTACTCAAATAATTTTTTTTTTTAATTGTTTTATAGAGGGCAGCGCCTGTGGGTTAAAGGAGTAGGGTACTGGTTTCATATGCTGGAGGTGGCAGGTTCTAACCCAGCCCTGGCCAAACCCCCCTCCCCTCCCCCCCTCCACACACGCACAAAATTGTTTTATAGAGACAGGGTCTCACTATTTTCTCAGGCTAGTCTCACATTCCCGGCCTCAAGTCTCCCAAAGTGCTGTGATTGCAGGTTTGAGCCACCAGTGCCTGGCTTCCTTAAATGTTTATACCTTTTCCTACTAAAAGACAATAATAAACCCCAGCATGCTTTATTTTATTCCTCACCAACACTGGCTTTTCTTTAAAATCATATGTTGAACTCATTTGGAGCTAGTTTTGGATTGTTAATATTGAAAAAAAATTTAAATGTAAAGACTTATACTTAACCGGGAGATGTACTGGTTAGTTTTCATCTCCTGCTGTTGGTATTTGACTCTTTCTTTCTCCTGCAATATACATATGTGTTATTTTCTTCAAGTAATTCTTGAATCTTTCTTTTTGAATGGATTTTAAGAAAATGCTTTTATTTTACCTTCATATTTGAAGGCTTATGTGGCTGGATTTAGAATAACTGAAAAGGAGACTTTTGGGTAAAGGTTTGAAGATGGTGAAGGAGGTAGCTGCACAGATCCCTGAGGGAGGAGTGGTCTAAGGCGAGGCGTCGAGTGCCAACACCCCCACCGATCCGGTGCTCTCCTAGACTCCATGTAAGTGTGGGAATGTGGGAATTGTCTTTTCAATCGGCCTGTAAACTTTAGGACCACGTCTTTTATTTTCAACTGCATGCCCAAGCACCTATCATAGATTTAGCAAATTGCATATGCTCAACACTAGTTAAGTACATGAACAACCTAAAATTTAAAACTAAAGCCCTAATTATGCCATCTAAGTTTCCTAATATAGTTTAATTCCAATAGTAATAACAAAGAGGACCATCTCTTCCAGCATGGAGAGCTGCACAAAGCTCCCGACACACACACTAAGCCAGGATAAGTAGTAGACACATTGAAAGTGCTGTGCACTTATAGCATCTTAGAATGGCCACAGGCGATTGCACTAATGTACACAGCTATGATTTAACAATAAAAAAAAAAAAAGAAAGTGCTGTGCGCTTATAAATAAGGCACCCATCCTTTCTGAATCACAAAGCAGGGGCAATAACATACACTGTGCTGCTAAACTCACAGAGCCCTTATCAAAAAGAATATCATACACAAAATACAAAACAATTTGCAAATTCAGTTGTTATTCAGATGTCTGACATTAGCTACATTTATCAATAAATATTAATAAAATACATTTTTTCAAAATAAAATTAAAGCTTTCTGAGGAATTTGATTATAGTTTTCTTTTGAAGTTGTATTGGAATACTTTATACACAGTATGCACTTAGTAAACTTTGTTGAAAGAATGCTAGAAAATATTCCCACCACAAAAAACATGGACCTCAATTCTCCAGACTTTTAGGTTGCCTTTTCATAGGGTCATGTGAAGATTTTCTCACATTTATTCAATTTGATTTTATTTCACTTTTTAAGTACTTAAAAAAAATTAACTATGGAAAATAATAAATTATGTCCCTGACACCCTACTCCCAACACACACACAGAATATTATACTTGAAAATGTATCTCTTTCCAATAGCCTATAATTCCAATTTTCCCAACTCCCTTCTCATACTTTTTAATTGAGATTATATACGCTGTCTATAAACTTTGCTTCCTATTAGCCCCATAATAAAATTCTATATAAATAAAAAAGATACAAAATCATCCACAAGGAAAAAGAGAGAGAATGTCACTGTAGAAACTATTTTGCTAGATCATTTTAGAGGGTACAATGTTCTGTGATGAAATAACACCCCTTAGGGTTTAGCTTCATATATTAGAAGGTCTGAATGAAGAGCTTTTTGTGATAAAGGAAAAAACATAGCAGGGATTTCAGATGGCCCTCACCCGATAGCCATTTGATCAGCAAAAACCATAAACAAGTTTTAAAGAAAAGATAAAGATAACAAATCAATATTCTTTCTAGAATTCATTTCTAGGTATTGATTATTTATCTCTCAAGTCTTCAGTCTGGATTACCTGAGGTAGAGTTTGCTAATATTTCACATAGTTTACAATGCTAAGAACTATAAAAGTCTCAAGGTACATTTATACTGAATGGTGGGCCCATGATCAAGAGTAGTTACTGCCTTTATGATTCCATATTTGACCACTAAAGTCACCAGCTAGTGGTCTTCATTTCTACCAGGTATTATTTCCCCCACAGGTGTTTATGGTGTTTTCTCTTTAAAAACCAAAAGAAAATATTCCTAGATTTTATAATTGCAAAATTTCAATTAGTGGCAGAAAAAGAATTTTAAAGGCAATATCAATGTATAAGTAAATTTATGAACACAAAGTACATTATGAAGTACATAATGTTACCAAACAGTTTATGACCTCCTCCTCTGGAAAGTCAGGAATGACCTGTATGTCTGGAGTTTTCAAGAACACTGCATTTGTGACATTACCACATTTCTGGCATGGGCCACAGGTTTAACAAAGCCAGCTGGGCCCAGAGGAAGCTGGAACCCCTGGAATGTCTAGCCACGGAGTCTGAGGAGGGCAGGGAAGGTGCTTCATGAAGAAAGAAAGCAAATCTAAGGGACCACCAGGGCCCCAGGTAGTGTCACTGAGAGCAGTGGGCCTGGTATAAGAAAAACTTGCCTTTCTGGCCTATTTTCATGTCCTCACTTCTGACAGAGGCAAAAATTCAAAAAGTAGTTCACTTTCCTCTTCATTCTAATTTTAAAAAAGCAGTTGCAGGAATTCACTGAAGTGCAAACTTGCATCCAGTTTTGGGGAGAGAGTGGGTGTGGCAGGACCTTGGTGATTGGAGACCCTTCCCAGTCTCCCCCCACCACCTGAGGGGGGCCAAACTGTTCTCATGAGGGACTGGGGGCTGTGATGCCCAATTATGGGATTAAGAAAAAATGGAAAATGCAAAATTTTTAAAATGTAAATTGTCATGTTGGCTTTTAAAATAAGCAACAGACAGTGCATGTGACAAATGCGCATGGTTTTCGACTAGATCCTGAATTCAGGCCACAGGTTTGCAGCCTCCATAAACCCAGCAATTCTCTTTTTTTCAAAAATCCACTTGAGGTAAGGTGACCATAAACTGTCTCCAACACTGTACTTGCAACACTGTCCCCTCCCTTTTCCATTAACCGATACCTCAATACAGAATATTTTGAGCAGAAGACAGGACACTCTCTGAAGACAGTAGGCCTGCAAGGCCTGAACTTGCGAGTACAGACAGTGAAAAACCTGGACTTTTTGCATGAAAATTCATTAAAGTAGAAGTCATCAATAATTATTGCTTAACTAACATAAATCTTATTACTTATTTGTCAAATATGGCCCATATTTCTTTTAAAATGCTCAAATATGTCAGAGAGACATTGCTAACGTATTGACACAAGTTTTCTCCCTTGCTCTGTTGGGTCGATAGTTAACCTCATAAAATACCATGTTTACATGTTAAATTTCTTGTTGCAGCAAAACCAAAATAGAACAACAACAAAACAAAAGGCAAAAATAAACAAACCAACAAAGTGAAAGGAGCATAGTCTTATTTAATACAAGTGTAAAATTATAAAGGCCAATTAATTGATCTGTGACATATTTAGTTGCACTTGTGTGTAGTGACTCCCAGTTACAAGAAAAGATTTTAAAACAGAAAACCCCAAAGACTATTCTAATATTCTCAAACATCAAGTAAATCCTCCGTCAGAGAGTGTTCATCAATATACTTTTAGTAATTCACTTATGGAGTGAGCTATAAATCTGTAACCCCTTAGATTATTTCTTTGAAAAAGAGAACCGATAAGTTGTCAGGAACATGTTTGTCCAAGAGTATGTCAAATTCCGTTTTTTATTATTTTTTCCCTTCAGCACCCTTTCCTCTTCCTCTTCTGTTGAGATGTCACAGAGTATGATTCACTGTCAATTTTCTTAGCTTGGATTTTGTTTTACCTTTTTTTTCTTTCTTTTACTTCTTTTAGTGGTGGCATGGGGGTAGCATGGACAAGCAGAGGGGCACACTTCTGAGCTCACCCGCCCCAGCTTCACACAGCCAGCAATTTTTCAGTGCGTGGCTGCTGCTTATGCACCAGCTCCACCTCACTGCTTTCTTACCTGGTGCGTGACCTTCAGTTGAAAATTCCAGCAGTGTGCAACTTGTCTTTGGCAAATGAATTGCAAGTATGCCAGCTGCCAGATGTCTTCATTTTTAAAACACCTTCAAAACTGCTTCTGGCACCATTCCATAAGCAAAACAGGCTGAACTGTAACTGTAGTTTCCATGCTGTGAGCAAGAAATGAGGGGAATGGGGGGAGCGGAGGGAAGCGAGAGAGAAATGTATTGTCCTCATATCTTGAAAAAGAGTCTAAAAGGGAAGGGAAAAGTAAATCCAGCTGCCCTTATCAGTAAATATTTGGAGGAAGATTTATCAGTGACCTGCGATACATTCAGTGTGCACAGAAATTGCCACCTTGAATAATATAATAATTTTAAATGCTATAGTTTTATGGGACCAACAAAGAAATGATGACATATTTTCCTTAAAATGAGGACTTATGGCTCCTAAGATGATCAGTAAATGTAGGCCTATCAAAAATCAAGTAATCTTTTTTTTTCCTTCAACAAAGCAAAATTGTCTTGTCAAAACTAGGATTTCAAACTGGAAAAATAATGAAGGAGCTAGATGCCAGGGGCTGGTGCTCAATCCCTAGCCTCTTCAAATTTTCCTTCACACCTGCTAATGGCAATGATTAAGTAAGTAATATACTATAAAGGGACAAACTTCGAGAATACGTACTTTATACAAGGTGTCCATAAAGTGTGCATGCAATTTAAAATATTTTTAAATTTTATAACTGCATGATCATATGAACAATAAAACAAATACAGTCTAATAGAGGGGCAGGGGGAGGTGGGAGAAGGAGGGTGAAAGGGGGAGAATGATTGGCAGAAGGAGGGAGGGCACGAGGCAGGATCTCACCTAATGTGCACATTGTGAGGATATATAACACTTCCCCTGGGTGAGGGGCTCTTTACAACCGGAACTTTACCTTGGAAGTAAGAACAATGCAATCTAAAAATTTGTACCCTCATATTAATTTGAAATAAAAAATAAAATATTTGTAAATTTTAAATTGCAAATGAACTTTATGGACACCCTTATAAGTTAAGAATTCCTAAAAATCTGTGATATCTACATTACTAGGGAAATAACTAAATCCCAGAGAATAGATATAACTTAGATCGGTTGATAAAAGTCAGTCAGATGAGTGAGAAAATAGTGCTCCTGAATTTGAACCTGTGAACATCTATAAAATAGTAATCTAAGTTCAATTATAATTAATTCAAAGATCATCCTTTGAATCAGTATCTTTCAATAGCTCATATAACTGAACTGGACACATACTACATGAACTATAAAATTGGTGGGGGGAAGTTAAAATGAGCAAGGAAAAGAGAAAAAAAGGGCATACCAATTACAGACCTGGTACAGTGATTCTCTACCAGGAACCCTTATGGAAAGGAAATATACTTTAAAAAAAAAGTGAGCAAGATTGGTCTTGGACACATGCCACTGGCAAAAATCACAAAAGGGTGCTTGCATTTTTAGCTTTCAATTCTGCAGTCTTCATGGAAATCTTTCGATTTAATCACACATTCTCTGTGCGTGCCTTTCATTTCCCCACCTCTGTGGATGATAATAGCATAAGCTATTTTTTTTCTCTTGTACTATCCTTAACCATTCATTCCTGTTTATTGAATTTCTGTCCATCTGTGAAGTTTTGGCTCAAATGCAATCATCTCCATGAACTTTTCTCCATCTCCACAGCCATTGAAAGAAATCTCTTTCTTGTATAATTCTCACAGCACTGCCTTTTGGTGTTTATGTTCTTATCTGTATCCCTGTCTAGACTGTGAGCATCTTGAGGACTGAAATTGTACTGTGTAAGTTCTTAAAGCCACAACACCCCCAGTACACCATGCACCTCCTCACTCCGCAGTGAATCTCAGAACGAAGCTGGATGCCTGCTAGCCCTCGTCCTGTCCTTTGCCTACAACATATTTTTTATTATTAATCCTAACTCCTCAAATAGATTTTGTTTTTATTTTATTTGTTCTATCCGGCCCACTATTCATCTGCCAGCAAACAAACATTATAATGGATCATATGAAATCTACCTTCCAAGAAACATAAATTGAATTTTAAAAGAAGTGAGGACTTTAATTTAAACAGCATTGGGGTAGATTTAGAGGGATACATTTTCTGGGTCTTGCAGTGCTCTCATTTAAAACAGAACAAATAGACATGGAACTATGTGTGAATACATATAAAAAAAAATATTGACAGCAAAAAATATATTTTAAAAACTATGAAGAAAATGAACTAAAGATTAAACGTTCAACAAGACAACTGGAAACCTACAAAGCACTAAATCCACTCTCTAGAAGTCTCCCCCAAACTCAGAAAGTCAAACTGGTTTCTTAAAACTAGTGGCTTCTTTTTTACAGTAAAACCATATTTTAGTTTGTTTCCAAGTTTTGCAGAGGAGCTTGAGCACGTCACCCAGAGAAACCTCATCAAAATTGCCGAAAGGAGTCTGGCCCGAGCTTTGTGAATGCTGCTCTAACTGATGGGGCTGAAGGAGAACCTTGGCAGCAGTGGGGAGGAGAAAAGACACCCGGAAATTAAAATTGAAGTTAATTATAGTCCTTACAGATTTCCCCCCAGACCTGATTCTTGGTGTTCAACAAAGAAGAAAAGCTCTCAATTCAACTTCAACATGACAAGGCCATCACTACACCTAAGCCTGTCCTTGCGGGACTGGGGAGGGGAGAGGAAGGACCAGAAGATGCTCATGTCATTACAGCTATTGGGGAAGGCTGGGGGTGGTGAGAATGTTTCTTCCAGGATGGCTAGTGACAGAATATGGATTAAAGATGATCTTTCTCATGCCCAAATGGACAGCTTTGTTTTTTCCAGATACCTGCATGTTTGACTTGAGTTTTACTGCCCTCAGATTTTAGAAGTAGATAAGGAATACTTGTCTTACAAACTCATATTATAAATTTTTTTCTTGACTTTTATACAGCTCAAGGTCTGACGATCCAGATTAGGGCAGGAGCATTTACCACTTACGAGTTTTTGACCTGGGGCAACTTATCCGTCCTCTATCCTTTGAGCCTGTGTTTCCTCATCTGCAAAATGAGGATAAAATTATACTTGCTTCATACCACTGTTGTGTGACCCTATGAAAAACTGTAATTAATATCTTACAGTTTATAAAACAGGCAAAGTGACAAGTCATATTTTTTGACAGTCAACTTAACTATCTCACTAAGAAGACAGCGTTTGGTAAGTTATTGGTTTGATTTATTTTAAATTATATCACTTGAAAAGATAAGGAAACAGTATTATTCTGGACTTTATCCTATCCCCCTAGGAAGAACTGATTGGTCAGATCTAAGCTGGACATAGAATACCCCAGCACTTTGCGATGAGAAGCCTGGCCTGAGGACCAGCAACACCGCGTGTCCTGACAGCATGGTGGAAATGCAGACTCCCCACCCTCACCCACAGAATCATAATCTAGATCTTAACATGATCCCTGGTGATGTGGGTGCACATTAACATTGGAAAAGTTCTGATTAGAATCCAGAAAACGTATATTTAGTCCTGGCTGAGTCAGGTGGATTGCTTGAGCTCAGGAGTTTGAGACCAGCCTAAGAAAAAGCAAGTCCACTTGTCTACTAAAAATAGTAAAGCTAGCCAGGTGTTCTGGTGGGAGCTTGTAATCCCAGCTACTCAGGAGGCTGAGGCAAGAGGATCACTTGAGCCCAAGTTTGAGGTTGCTGTGGGCTATGATATCACGACACTCTACTGAGGGGAACAAAATGAGACTCTGTCTCAAAAAAATAAATAAATAAATAAATAAATAAAAAATAATAAATAAAATAAAATAGAAAAGAAAAGAAAAGAAAACGGAGTTTTCAAAGTTAGGATACAAGATCTAGATAATCCTGTGCATACAGATTTTTTTTTTTTTTTAATTGAATCATAGCTGTGTACATTAATGCAATTATGGGGTAAAATGTGTTGGTTTTATATATAATTTGAAATACTTTCATCAAACTGGTTAACATAGCCTTCACCTCATTTTCTTAGTTATTGTGAGAAGACATTTTTATTCTACACTTAGTAGGTTTAACATGTACCCTTGTAAAATGCACCATAGGTGTGGTCCCACCAATTACCCTCCTTCCATCCATCCTCCCCCTCCCCCCTCCCCCTCCCCTTTCCCCTTTATCTTGGCTTGCAGTTGGGTTATAGCTTTCATATGGAGTGGATACACATTTTAATTTAAAAAAGATTGATTTAGAAAGGAAAGAAAACCCTTAAAATGAAGGTAATTAGCTCTCAATAAGAGAAGTTAGCATTTAAAAATTAGGAGAAGCTGAGTGCAGTGGCTCATGCCTACCATCCTAGCACTCTGAGAGACTGAGGCAGATGGATTACTTGAGCTCAGGAGTTTGAGACTATCCTGAGGAAGAATTAGACCCCATTTCTACTAAAAATAGAAAAATTAGCTAGGCATTGTAGTCCCAGCCACTTGAGAGGCTGAGTCAGGAGGATTGCTTGAGCTGTGAGCTATGATGACACCATGGCATTGGGACTCTCTCTCAAAATAAACAAGTAAATAAATAATAAAATGAGAAGGAACAATATAGACATCTGTGCTAATGAGCTCAGATTTTAAAACGTATTTATGGAAGATGGAAGAAAGGTATGGTAGATGCAAGATGATCACAGATTCTTTTCTCCTCTTTTTGAGAGTAGACTCTAATCCCTTCTCCTTGGGATTAGTCATTAAGTTTAGATTATCTGTTTTCTAAATATATTTTACATATGTTCTTCCATTTTACCTTCTTGGTGCTGACTTAGTCCGGTCCTCATTCTCTCCCACCTAAATAGAAGCCTCCTGGCTGGTCTCCCCACTTTCAGCCTTGCTGTGTCAGAGCACTCATGTAAACAGAAAACCAGCTCAATACCTACATGAATCAATGGCAATTTACAAACGGAGTACGCTAGTTTGTGAGCCAGTGACTTTTTTGTCACTGGAAATGTTGACACTTGAATGAGTGTACATCCTCATGCATTTAAACAAAAAGAAACCATTTTTAAAGTTTTACTTGGTTTGATTCTGTTGTCTCACCAGAGTCCTCTTATTCTAAAATGATTTTAAGAGAGCATACTGGAAGCGCACTTAAATTCTGAAAGTATTTCCCTAAAATTATATATATTGAGTAAAACATATCTCTTTTCTTCTTCACATTCCAGGTGGGAAGAACAAGAATAAGTACAAAATTAACAGCAGAAAAATCATGAGAAGTAAATATATTTATGGGGCATTTTAGTGTTTTATTTTTATCACTAATTTTCTCATTACTGCTATTCAAGTGAAATATTACAAAAATTAAAACAAAGCCTACTTTGTATTTTGTGGGTATTTATGTTTTCCCTTCCAGAACTTATCCAGCACATACATACATTGATTTATTGCACAATTTCACACCTTGATTTTATAGATTTATGATAATATCTGCTTACTAAGTTACATGGCTTTGATAATCATCATCTCTTTGCTGTTTCTTCTATTTGACCTGCCACAGTTTGACTTACCGTTCCTCACTTGTAGGACTTTAGGCTGTTTTCAATTGTTCTATTTTTTTTTTTTTTTTTGAGACAGAGTCTCAAGCTGTCACCCTGAGTAGAGTGCTCTGGCATCACAGCTCACAGCAACCCTCAAACTCTTGAGCTTAAGTGATTCTCTTGCCTCAGCCTCTCAAGTAGCTGGGACTACAGGCACATGCCACAACACCTGGCTATTTTTTGGTTGTAGTTGTCATTGTTGTTTAGGAGGCCCAGGCTGGGTTCGAACCTATCAGCTCCGGTGTATGTGGCTCGTGCTCTAGCCGCTGAGCTACAGGCGCCGAGCCTGTTTAAATTTTTCTAGTCACAAAACAAAGTTGTTGGGAACATCCTAGTGTTATTGTTTTGAATGCCCTTCCCAACCTTGAGTTTCTCATAGTGGAATTATTGGGCCAAAACACTTCAATTTTTCAGTTTATTTGGCCAGCAGTGCTTTCACAAGTGCCCCAACTCAAAATGATCACGTTTCAAGGAAACCTCAATAGCATTAAGTATGACCATAAAAAAATACACTTTGCCAACCTGATGGACAGAAAAATGATGCTTCATGATTGTTTTTATTTTGTTTCTCATTAAAATGGACACTTTACTTCCTTTTTTGTCAGTAGTTGCTTTCTTGTGTTAATTGCTTGCCGATATCCTGCTTATAGTTGGCCTTGTAGATTAAATTGTTAACTTTTAAAAATCTATAGACATAAAGTTATTGGCTAGTCCACCCGCTGTGGGAATCCATGGTGCACACTGTGTGTTCTACAAACCTATCATGGCTAAATGCCTTTCCTTTGTGGAGTGATTAAGGTCACTCTGGAACAGGACCTGTACTAGTCACTTAAGGATACCACCCTTGTCCCCTGGCCTTTTCTAATTGCTATCTGTGACACCAGAAGTAATATATATTTGGTCTCTGCCTCTGGTTCCTGGCACAGAGTCCCTAGACTCCTTTATAATTTCCTGAGTGATTGAGGTGCTAAGAGCACCTTTTGTTCTAATATTTGTTTTTTGACCCTAGATCTTGATACAGAGCTCCTGAATCCCCTGGAATTACCTGGAATAGGAGCATCTTTTGTTTAAAGAAGGTGACTCTTGGGAGGCTTCTGGGTAGCTTTGGGGAAGAAGGCTGGTCATGAGAAAGACGAAGCCATGATGACAAGTTTGGAACTTTCAGGACCGTCCCTCTTTTCTCTAGGGAGGAGAACAGCACTGGAGATCAACCATGCCTACGCATGAAGGCACCATAAAAATTCCTGAATGATGGAGTTCGCAGAGCTGCCGGATAGCTGAACACACAGACGTTCCAGGAGAGGGGTGCACCCCAACTTCCTGGGGACAGGAGCCTGTGTGCTTAGGACTCTTGAGTCTCACCCTGAGTGCCTCTTCACCTGGCTGCCCTCTTACCCTTTGTAAAGGCTGGTATACACGAGTAAATGTTTTCCTGAGTTTTGTGAGATGTTATAGTAGATTACCAAAGCTGAAGGAGTCATGGGAACCCCTGATTTATAGCTGTTTGGTCAGAAGTAGAAGTGAAAACCTGAGCCTTATTAATGTACACAGCTATGATTTAATAATAAAAATAAAAATTATTATTAATAGTAAAAAAAAAATAAAAAGAAAGAAAACCTGAGCCTTGTGCTGACCTCCTTGAGGCAGGCAGTGTTGTAGCACACAGCTCTTAACCTATAGGATCTGCGCTAACCCCAGCTAATGCCAGGATGATTCAATTGTAGGACACCCAGGTGGTGCCCTGAGGATTGGATAACTGCTTAATATGCAGGAAAAAAACCCCACGTATTTGGTGTCATAAGTGTTATGGGGGAATATAAAAAAATAGGTTTTTGTTTGTTTGTTTTGGATTGTTGGGGATTCATTGAGGGTACAATAAACCAGATTATACTGATTGTATTTGTTAGGCAAAGTCCCTCTTGCAATTGTGTCTTGCCCCCAAAAGGTGTGGCACACACCAAGGCCCCACCCCCTCCCTCCTTCCCTCTCTCTGCTCTCCCTTTCCCCCACCCCCATTATGACCTTAATTGTCATTAATTGTCCTCTTATCAAAATTGAGTACATAGGATTCATGCTTCTCCATTCTTGTGATGCTTTACTAAGAATAATGTCTTCCACTTCCATCCAAGTTAATACAAAGGATGTAAAGTCTCCATTTTTTAAATGGGTGAATAGTATTCCATGGTGTACATATACCACAGCTTGTTAATCCATTCCTGGGTTGATGGGCATTTAGGCTGTTTCCACATTTTGGTGATTATAAATTGAGCTGCAATACACAGTCTAGTCAAGTGTCCTTATGATAAAAGGATTTTTTTCCTTCTGGGTAGATGCCCAGTAATGGGATTGCAGGATCAAATGGGAGGTCTAGCTTGAGTGCTTTGAGGTTTCTCCATACTTCCTTCCAGAAAGGTTTGTATTAGTTTGCAGTCCCACCAGCAGTGTAAAAGTGTTCCCTTCTCTCCACATCCATGCCAGCATCTGCAGTTTTGAGATTTTGTGATGTGGCCTTTTCTCACTGGGGTTAGAAGGTATCTCAGGATGGTTTTGATTTGCATTTCTCTAATAGATAGGGATGATGAACATTTTTTCATATGTTTGTTAGCCATTCGTCTGTCTTCTTTAGAGGAGGTTCTATTCATGTCTCTTGCCCATTAATATATGG
>CAUYPK010042824.1:0-40008 GCA_963574355.1 Loris lydekkerianus | reverse complement strand
GTAGTCCCAGCTACTTGGGAGGCTGAGGCAAGAGAATTTCTTAAGCCCAAGAGTTTGGAGTTGCTGGGAGCTGTGACACCACAGCTTTCTACCCAGGGCAACAACTTGAGATTCTGTCTCAAAAAAAAAAAATAGTTCAGTTAGTCCAAAGTAATACAAATATGATAATTAAATAATTGAGGATGATAGGACAATTCTTCCTTACAGATAACTCCCAATTAATAAATGTGGAGGAAAAGAGAAATTAGAATTAGAATCCCATAATAAATGCCACAAGAGCCGCTGATCTTGCTAACATTGTGGGTAAAATTTTAAGAAGAAACAGGATATTTACATAGTCTCAAAGTATTGTCTCCTCCCACCCCCGATATTTATTAATTACTAAAGGACAAATAGTAGGGTTACTAATAGATACCTAACCAAGTGATCAAAGTTAAAACATCACTAGTTATATAAGATGACGTCTTTTCTGGTTTGGAGAGCCTGTCACCTAGGCTAGAGTGTACTGGTGTGATCATAGCTCACTGGAGCTTTGAACTCCTAGGCTCCTCACCCTCTTGAGTAACTAGGATTACAGGCCCATGCCACCAGCCCTAGGTAATTTTTTCTGTTTTTTTTTTTGTAGAGTCAGAGTCTGGCTGTGTTACTCAGGCTGATCTCAAACTCCTGCTGTCAAGTGATCCTCCCACCCCAGCCTCCCAAAGTGCCAGGATTACAGGTGTCAGCCACCATGCCTGGCCTGTCAGACTTCTTGAAATCATGTCTATCCCTGGATATAGGCACTGAGAAAGGCACATCACCACAGTATTTGTCCCCAAATTATAATAACCTCAATCTAATCAGAGAGACCATCAAACAAACCCAAATTAGGGAACATTCTCCAAAATGCTGACCAATTCCCTTCAAAAGTGTCAAGGTTGCACAACACAAGAAAAGGTTGAGGGACCGTCATGAATTGTAGGATACTACAGAGACCTGGTAACTAAGTACAATGTGAGATTCTGGATTGGATCTTGGAATAGGAGATTGGTAGAAAAAGTGGTAAGATCCAAATCAAGTCTGTGGTTTCATTTTCTAAAAATTGTTCTGCTAAAGAAAGATGTAGAACAGTGAGAAGAATGTGCTACTATGTATTTTTTTAAAGTATGTATGTATACATGAAGTAACACATATGCACACAAGTAGACATGGAAGGGGAAGGGGGAGTAGGGAAGTATAGTAGGCAAAGGGAAAGTCCAGGAGGAAGTGGACACCCTTAAAGTGAAAAGACACACCCCCCCCAGAGAATGGGAGAAAATAGTTGCAAGTCATATCTAATAAGGGACACTTATCTAGAATAGGTAATGAATTCTCACAACTGGATAATAAAAGACAAATAACCCAATTTAAAAATGGGCAGAGAATTTGCATAGACCTTTCTTCAGGGACAATGTACAAATGGTCAGTAAGCACATGGAAAGATACAAATGGCCAACAACCACATCATTAATCATCAGGGAAATACAAAAAATACAAAACCAAAAATACAAAAATCAAAACCACAGTGAAATACCACTTCACACTTACTAGGGTAACTAGAGTCAGAAAGTCAGATAATAACAAGTGTGAAGATGCAGAGAAACTGGAATCCTCACTTAGCTGGCTGGATCATAAAATGGTGCAGCTGCTCTGAAAAACAATCTGGCAATTCCTTAAACAAACCTAAAGTTATCATGTACCCAGCACTTCCACTATCAACGATATGCCCAAAAGAAGTGAAAATCTACATGTATACAAAAACGTGTGCAGTTGGCCCTCTCTATCCGCAGATTCTACAGCTTGGATTCCACCAACCTTCAATTGAAAATATAAATATCAAAGGCCGGGCACAGCTCACGCTTGTAATCCTAGCACTCTGTAAGGCCGAGGGAGGTGGATTGCCCTGAGCTCACAGGTTCAAGACAAGCCGGAGCCAGAGCGAGACCCTGTCCCTAAAAACAGCCGGGTGTTGTGGCAGGCACCTTGAGCCCAAGAGTTTGAGGTTGTTGTGAGCTGTGACGCCACAGCACTCTGCGGAGGATGACAAAGTGAAATTCTGTCTCAAAAACTAAATAAATAAAAATAAATATCCAGGGATGTGGGGAACAATAACAACATGACAGTCAAAAGTAATACATATTTATAAAGTGATAGTGTAACAACTATTTACATAGTATTTACATTATATTAGGTATTATGATAACCTAGAGATTATTTGAAAAGTATACCAGAAGATTTGTATGGGTTATCTACAAATACCACATCATTTTACATAAGGGACTTGAATGTCCACAGATTTTGGTATTTTCAGGGATCCTAGATCCAATTCCTGGGAAAAGCTGAGGGACAACTGTCATAGCATGTTCATAGCAACATTATTCACAGTAGCTAAAGACGAGAAACAGACCAAATACCCATCAACAGAATGGATGGACAAATAAATTGTAGTACATCCAAACAGTAGAACATGATTCAACCATAAAAAGAAATGAAATACTGATACATGCAACAACAGGGATGAACCTTGAAAACATTTTGCATAGTGAAAGAAGCCAGTCACAAAAACAAAAAACAAAAACCACCTATCATGTTATTCCATTCACAGGAAGTGTCCAGAACAGAGAAATCTACAGAGACAGAAAATAGATGGGGGAGGGGGGCAGTGATAAGGAGGGGGAAATAAAGTAATAAAAGTGTTCTGAAATTGACTGTGGTGGTAATTATACATATTTCTGAATATACAAAAAACCCACTGAATTATACACTATAAGTGGGTGAATTCTATGTATATAAACTGTATTTCAAAGCTTAAAAAGAAAAGACCAGGAGGAAGTGGTCACCAGAGGCACTTGAGAATGCACTGAGGACTAAGAAATGAGTTGAGCATCATAGTTACTGCTGAAGTTGGACCAGGCTGAGGAAGGAAGAAGAATGTGGCTCCGCCCCCCCACTAACCCCCCTAGAAGTTTGGCTTTGAAGGGCAAAAGCAGACAGTATCAGGAGAAATGCCAAGAGAAGATTATTTTTAAGATGAAAGACACCTGGGATGCTTTATAAAGGGTAGATGGGAAAGATCTCTTCAGGAGGTAGATACGAAGGCATAGCTAGGGAGAGCCGGACAGGAAGGACTGGCCTTGGCTGGGAGAGGATAACCCCACTGCTTTAATAGGAGGTGAGCAGGTGGGGAGGAGGCCTGTGGGGCTGGGAGGATGGTGGCAGAGGGGTTGAGGGGGTTGCCCTATGCTGGCTTTAATCCTCTGGGGGAGCAGGAGGGCCAAGGTCTGAGGAAAATGAAGAGGTGTGAAGTAGCCATTGCAAAGAACAAGAAGGCAACTCCCACAGTAAGCCTGGTAGGCTTGCTGGGCAGGACTGACCATGTGACTGGGATGGCCTCTGGTGGGGAAGAGAGTGAGAAGTAGAATAAGCAAGAGCCTGGGGACAAGAGTATGTGGAGTCTTGGCTATCCCCCACCCCAGCCCCTGTGGAAAGAAGTATTATTCTAGAGTGCTCGAGTCAGAGAACCCAGGGGTCTTCTCAGACTTCCCCCTCCAGTACAGTAGCCACTAGCTGCATGTGGCTGTCTTAAGATTAACTTTAAAATTCAGTTCCAGGTCAGGTGCGGTGGCTCACTCAGTAATCCTAGCACTCTGGGAGGCTGAGGTGGGTGGATTGGTTGAGCTTAGGAGTTTGAGACCAGCCTGAGCAAGAGTGAGGCCCCATCTCTAAAAATAGCCAGGCGTTGGGGCACACGCCTGGAGTCCCAGCTACGGGGGAGGCTGAGGCAAGAGAATCACTTGAGCCCAGGAGTTTGAAGTTGCTGTGAGCTACGACGACATAGAACTCTACCGAGAGCAACAAAGTAAGACTCTGTCTCGGAAATAAATAAATAAAAATAAAATTCAGTTCCTCAGTTGGACTGACGTTATTTCAAGTGCTCAATGGCCACTTGAAGCTACTACATTGGATAGCACAGGGCAAACACTTTCATCATCACAAAAAGTTCTACTGGACAGCACTGTTCTAGAAAAGTGACTCTTTCACAGAGCTATACTGAGCTCCATGAGGATAAGTAACTCTGAGGAACTAAAAAGAAAGAAAGAAAAGTGACTCTCAAACTTTTTGATCTGAGGACCCATCTATACTCTTAAAAGTTGAGGGCCCCAAAGAGCTTCTATTTAAGCTCAGTGAGTAGGGTGCTGGCCAGATACACTGAGGCTGGTGGGTTCAAGCCCAGCCTGGGCCTGCTAAACAATGACAACTGCAACCAAAAAATAGCCAGGCTTTGTGGTGGGCACCTGCAGTCCCAGCTACTCAGGAGGCTGAGGCAAGAGAATTGCTTAAGTCCAAGAATTTGAGGTTGCTGTGAGCTATGACACCAGTGCACTCTACTAGGGGCGACATAGTGACATAGTGAGACTCTGACTCAAAAAAATAAACTATGATTTAATAAAAAAATTTTAAGAAAAGGCTCAGCGCCTGTAGCACAGTGGTTACGGCACCAGCCACATACACCAAGGCTGGCACGTTTGAACCCACCCCAGGCCAGCTAAAGGACAACGACAATTGTAACAAAAAATAGCCAAGTGTTGTGGCAGGTGCCTGTAGTCCCAGCTATTTGGGAGGCTGAGGCAAGAGAATACTTAAGCCCAGGATTTTGAGGTTGCTGTGAGCTGTAATGCTACAGCACTCTACTAAGGGCGACATAATGAGACTCTTGTCTCAAAAAAAAAAGCTTCTGTTTATATGCATTATCCTTATGGCATTTACTATAGTATAAATTAGAACTGAGAATTTTATTTTATTTTATTTTTTATTTATGGGCCAGTGGGGATTTGGATCAGGTTATAATCTATTTTATATATCTCTAGGTCTAAAAGGGTTTTTCCTTTGTCTTCTCAAATCTGTGGAATGCTATGCTGTCTACATCATGTTACCTTAGAGAATATTTCACACTATTGTTCTTATACTTATCCATTAAATAAATTCTCCTTCCCTCATAAAACAAAACAAATAAATGGAGACCTCAAGCAAATAGAAATTACTACTCTAGTAGATGCTATAAGCATGTAAAAGCAAGAAAAGGGAGTATAAAGGAAAAGACTGGCCTATTTCACCTTATTAACAATTTAAAAAAAAAAATTGGAAACAGGCTTGGTGCCCGTAGCACAGTGGTTACAGCGCTGGCCACATACACTGAGGCTGGTGGGTTCAAATCCAGCCCGGGCCAGCTAAACAACGATAACTGCAACAAAAAAAATAGCTGGGTGTTGTTGCAGGTGCTTTTGGTCCCAGCTAGTTGGGAGGCTGAGGCAAGAGAATCACTTAAGCCCAAGAGTTTGAAGTTGCTGTGAGCTATGATATCACAGCCCTCTACCGAGGGTGACATAGTAAGACTGTCTCAAAAAAAATTTTTTTTTGGAAACAAACCTAAAAAGTAGTTGATGATAAACTGGGGAAACTGTTTCGAATGTAAACAGCAAAGTTTTGATTTTTTTTTTCACTAGAACTGAGAATTTTAAGCATTTACTTAATTCATTTAAAAGTAAAGATGGTAAACCATTAACATTTTTTAAAAATATATTTATACATTTTTTTTAAAAAAATGAAGGGTGTCACTGTTCTTTATTTTTGCAAATCTCTCAAGTCTGACTTTTTCAACAGAAGGCAGCTGGATACTCCTGTCTGCTTCTGTATTCAGTCTGTTGTGATAACACACAGAATAGTCTGTGGAAAACGCCACTGTACGCTCATGAGAGAATGAGAGTAATAAAGGCAAATAATGTCTCAGTAGTACTATGCAAATAATTTTGACCTTATGGACAGACCCCTTGAGGGCCTCAGGGTTCCTGGGCTGCACTTTGAGAAAACACTGTTCTGGAACCTCCACTTGGTACAAAGCAACTTGTTCCTGAGAGACAGAATGATTTGCCTAGTTATGCATGGAGTAGGCAAAATGCAAACTTGGATTAGACTTCTGCCTTCTGGCCTGAGGCTTTTCTCAGTACCCATTGCTGGGCTGTTGGAAGTAGGGCCTGGGCTGCTTGGCTGCAGAGCCCCTGGTGTGTGGCCCTATAAATAAACCCATTGTGTTGGAACCCCTTCCCTCTCCCATTCCTAGCAGCTGCTGTTTTTGCTGTTGGGTTCTGCTGCAGACAAGGAACAGGAGGGCGCTGAGGGAGAGGAGATGAGGGATGTTGAAATCCGAAAGACTTTAGCGGCTAGGTGGTGCCTACGGCTCAAAGGAGTAGGGTTCCTACCCCATATGCTGGAGGTAGTGGGTTCAAACCCAGCCCTGGCCAAAATAAAAAATACTTTAGTGGCTCATAACACAACTGCCCAGGGACTGATCTTGCTGTCAGTTCTAAAGAACCCGCAAGTGGAGATCAAGATTCCTGGAGTGCCTGTTAAGAGGAAGTTGGAGAGGGTACAGTAGGTCCCTTCCCAAGGACAGATGCCTCTCTGAAGGTCTATTGTGTCTCCTGTGACAGTTGTCAGGAGGAGGGAAGGAAATTCTTGTCTGTCCTCTTTCCCTGAGGGGGAAGGAGACCAGTTGGAATTCTTAGGGTTGAAAGATGCTTTGGGCCCTAAGATTAAGTGTCTACTCTTAGGCCAGAAGTGCCCTAGGAGCCAGGCCTCAGTGTCTACTGCCCCTGCCACACAGCAGCCCAGGGCTGATCTTGGCTAGAAAGGATGTTTGCCTGGGTGTTGAAGTTGCTGTTTTCAAGAGGACTCCTGGGTGTGACTGGTAAAAGGGATTCCAGAAAGCAGCTGGGGAGGAGAGCGGAGGGAAACAGTGTTACGGATGATTCTGCTATTAAAGTGAGCTTCTATGGCTGCCTTTCCACAGCTGCCCACCCCTCCCCCTCCTCCTGGCCCCTGGCTTCTCTCCCTGGAGGACTCTGGGGAGTGAGGGAACAGCTGGTGAGTGAGGGGCTCATGAGGGGCCAGAAGCCTTGGCTGAGGGCCGGGTGAGGGGGATGGAGGACAGGCCTGCTGCCACCTCGCTGACCCCTTCCTCCCAGGCCTGGACTCAGAGCTTAGGGAGAGCTCTTCCCTGTACCCCGCTGGAAAAGGAGTGGAAGCTGCGACCCCACTCCTTTGGTCTGGCTGACTGAAAGGCCAGGACAGTCTCAATCTCCCTGCTCTCTCCTCACTTTAAAAGGGGAGGGTTGGGGGAAACTGGGACCCCACATGACTGACTGGACTGAAGAAACAGTGGTTGCCCTGAGTCACTCAGTGAGGTCCCCTGGTTACACAGAGACACCCCCGACCCAGCAACAGTCTCCCCCCTTCGCTGTTCCTGGCTGCCCCAAAACTGCCCTCTCCACCCACTCCAAAGGTCAGCCAGAGAGGGCCAGCTCCTCCTCCCTCTGCCCCCGCCCCTTGGCACTGAGGTCACCTCCCTCTGAATCAGGCCTTTGTATGGGGAGGTGCTCCTCTGTTGGCAGTTGTGGCGGGAGAAGCCTCCAGTTCAAGTTAGAGTTCCCAACCCTGGGCAGCCAGGCCGGCATCATGTGTTCCAGACCCAACATCCCAGATGTGTTGTGGGACCACCACCAAACCAGGCTTGGGGTTTTTCAAGGTCCCAGGTCATGCTGAACACAGAAGGCTGTGAGTAGAAGGCATTGTGGGTCCTAAGGGAGGAGGGGGCTGCTCAGCCTCTGGGGAGGGTGGGGGGCACTGACACCCAGCACTGAGAAATTGATCAACATTGGCTTTTTCCCATGAGATTTAGGCAGAAAACCCAAACTCTAAAAGGCCAAATTCCTGATTAGGCTTAGATTTGGAGCTGGAAGCGGTGGGATCTCTTTGGATCTTATTCCTTAGAGGAGGATAAAGACACAGAAAGCTTTCTTGTAGAATAAACCTTGAACTCAGACTGTGGTGTGTGCTCTTCCCTGCCACCAAGTTTAAATGCGGATCTCTTCCCTGTGACTTCTCAGCAGTTACAGTTGACAGCCTCCTGCCTTTGCTTGTGGCAGCCCCGCAGACACAGAGGGGGCCCCTCCATCCTGAGCTGGCCCAGCCAGCTGCAGTGTGAGGGCAGAAGGCTTTTCTCCCAGAATGGGGCTGAGTCATAGCCTTCCTCCAGCCAGCATTCCTGAGCATACAGAGATGTGCTGCAAGGACCATTGGGTGGCTTATGAACTAGAGGGTCTCTTCCAAATCACAACTTTCCCTGGTGGGTGACAGTGATTGGCTTTGTGGAGCATTGGGTCTCCACCCTCCTGGACATAGAAAACCACTGGGCACCCATGTACACAAGCCACAGCCAGTGGTCTGGGCCTCACTCCTAATCTACCTGCTTTTTTATTATTTTAGGGGAAAGACATTCTACTAAACTATTCTCACCCTGTGTTTGTGTTTTGTATCTGTGTGAGGAATACAACACCTTGGGCTTCCCAAAGCCAGGCCTCTGGGCAGTTCCTCCCATCCCTCACTTTCCCAACTTCCTCCCTCACTTTCTTAACTTCCTTTCTTATCCTCTACATCCAGCACACTGTCTCCACCAACTCCTCTCTGCCCTGACGTCTCCATGGGGGAATTTAATTGTAAGGGGATGGAAGGAAATGCTAGTGGTTGCTGGGTGGAGTGGGCCTCTTCTGGGCAGCAGGAGCCTCCAGCTGGAGTGAGAGGAGGCGGATGGTCCAGAGACCACAGTTGTGGGTGGGGATGGCACTGGTAGAATGGTGGAGGTAGCCTGAGGCCTTTTTTGGTTTTAACCTCTATTTGTGTGTAGGAAGAAGGATATTTCTTGAACTTTTTCATTTTTTTTCAGGCATATATATAGTAGAACCTCTTTAAGTAGACCACCCAAGGGACTGTAACAAACTGGCCAGCATACAGAGGTAGTCAACATAAGGAACGAGGCCTACTGTGCAGATATGTACATGTGGTGCATGTCCAGTCTCTGAAAATTAGGTCAACTTAGATCAACTTAAGGAGGTAGTCAGTGGAGGGAGTTGGTCAACTATGGAGGTTCTACTGTATTTCTAAGTATATCTAGCATGATATTCTTATGAGCAAACCAAGCTAAACATGATACATCTTTATGATGTTAAAATAACAAAGGACTTTAGATTGTTGTGGAGTTTTAAAATAAGGATTACAGTTTTTTCCTTTTCCTCCAAGTGTTTTAGACGTCTCTCCCCCTGTTATGCACACACATACACTCATTCAGAAAGCCCCGTTCCCCCTTTCACTGTTCCCCGTAACCTCAAAATATCTAGTCACTTCTCTTTCTCAGGTATCAGGAGAATAGGGTGAAGGCTGGGCTGGCCCTGGGGCCAGAGAGCTGCCCAGGAGGAGGTCTCCAGGGGCAGGGCAGGTGGATCCTGCTTTTGAGATCTTCAGGTGCCCCTGCAGCTGAGACCCTAGGGCGAGGGCCAGGGACTCTGTTCACCTCTGTGTGAAAGACAAGGTAGCAGCGGGCTCTGCAGCACACCCAGGCTCTGTGCCATGTCCGTCAGCACGGGATGATATGAAAAGCCTCCATTTATTGAGTTCATGCCAGACACTCTCTACATGTATTCTCATTTCATCCTCCAACAACTTTTTGGACTAAGGGTTCTTACCTCCATTTTTTCAGGTAAGGAAAGAGATTCTTTAGAGTCAGGATTCTAACCTAGATCTGTTCTACCACAGTGCTCCAGGCCTCTGCCTACGAGGAGCCGTGGGACTCCACAGAGCTTAAATGTAAGTTGTCCTATGGAGCTCACAGTCCCAATTGGACTTGTGCAGAAAGGCTGCAGAGGAGAGGGGATTCCAGGCCTGCCCAGAGTGCTTTGAGAACTAGCTATGTGGTTTGGGCAATATACTTTGCCTCCAGAGGCTGCTTCCTCCCCCAGGATGGTACCCCCTCCCAAGGTTGTTAGGGAATCTGATGCAATGGGCTGCTCGTCACACAGGGTACACTCAGTGTACATGCAAGTGGGACTTCTGTCTCGCAGCTTCCTCATCTAAAATATAAACTCCCTTTTTGGTTATGAGGTTTGAAGAAGATAACCAGGCCATACCTGTAATCCTAGCACTCTGGGAGGCCAAGGGATCCCTTGAGATTAGGAGCTGGAGATCAGCCTGAGCAAGAGTGAGACCCCATCTCTGCTAAAAATAGAAAAAGTAGCTAAAGTAGCTGGATGTGGTGTCAGGAGTCTGGAGTCCCAGATACTTGAGATGCTAAGGCAGGAGGATTGCTTAAGCCCAAGAGTCTGAGGTTGCATTGAGCTATGATGATGTTACTGCACTCTAGCTAGGGCAACAAAGTAAGACTCTCTCTCAAAAAAGAAAGGGAGAGGGTGGTGCTTGTACCTCAGTGAGTAGGGCACTAGCCACATGCACCCAGGCTGGCAGGTTCAAACCCAGCCTGGGCCAGCTAAATAGCAATAACAACTGCAACAAAAAAATAGCCAGGTGTTGTGGTGGGTGCCTGTAGTCCCAGCTGCTTGGGAGGCTGAGGCAAGAGAATCGCTTAAGCCCAAGAGTTTGAGGTTGCTGTGAACTGTGATGCCATGGCACTCTACCAAGGGCAACTTAGTGAGACTGTCTTACCAAAAAAAAAAAAAAAGAGAGAGAGAAAAGAAAGAAGGAAATTGTATGTTATACAAGAACCACATGTGACTGTTCATTCCCACCTGCTATCCAAGTGGGTACTTTGTGATGTCCTTTGCACTTGCTTTTTTCTTTGCTTTTCCCATTCCAGATTTCATCTGCTCTTTCCTCGGCTCTCTGCTTTATTGTCATCTCCCAGTAGCTTATCACAACCCAGCACTGTATATTGTCTGCCTCGCCCAGTAGAGTGGAAGCTTCAGAAAGGCAGGCCTTTCTGACTTGTTTCCCCTATGTCTCAGTGCCTGGCAGGAGCCTGATAAATGCTTGTGGAACCCGTGGCTAACATCATCTCCCTATTTCTCTGCAGGTGAGGTGACCTTTCTGGCTGCTAGAGTGCTGGTGAGCGTGCCCACCTGGCTGAGGGGACAGAGACAGGTGAGGCGTGTTGGGGCCTGTGCATGCTGGGGGTGGGAGAGGCACCCCTGAGCCCACTCTGGAGGATGGAAGAGTGAGCGCTCAGATGCCTAGGAGCTGAGCTGCTGAGGGCCTTTCTCTCCTCTGGTCCAAAAGCTCCACACCCCTTTCACAAAAAGGTTCCTACTTATTTGTGCAGAAGAAAACGAGCACTAGGCTCTAGCAGAAAAGTTGGGACTCAAACAGAAGATGAAAACCAGTCAGTTAAAGCTAGTAACAGTGGCGAAATATGGTGGGGTGGGAGAATCACATAGAATGAGGCAGGTCAGAGCCCTGACTCTGCTGTATGTGGTCAGAAAAGTAGTTTCTGTTCGTTCTTCAGTCTGTCTCCTACATGCCAGGGACCCCACCAGGTGTGTAAGTTTGAATGCAATGACTGCAGCATCCTTGCCCTCACAGAGTGCTGTCTAGGGACTGCCTGGTGGAGAAGACCAGTGTAGAACCTCACAGGCACAGCACCTTACCCAGGCTTGGAGTGGGAGCCCTGAAGAATGATTAGGAAGGAGCTAGCCAAGTAGAAGGTGGGGGAGAGGGAAGGATGGGATCAAGAGACCCCAGCAGAGGGACCAGCGTGTACAAAGAGGCTGGCTGCTACTCCATGGCCTACCTCCTGTGGGTGGGTGCCTAGGGCAGCTGGAGGTAGAAGGGAGAGCCTTAGAGGTGTGCAAGGTGCCCCCCACTGTGTCTAGGAGGAGTCTGCGGCTCGGGGACAGGGGCCTCACCCTGAAGTGACCCAGCAAGTGAGCACTGTATGTAGCCCGAACTGGAACTCATGTCCCTAGGCCCAGTTCTGTTCTCCACACATGTCCTCCAAGTCACATTGACAGCACCTTTGTAATTCAGTATTAGGGTTCTGTCCCCTAGGTGGTCACATTTGATCCTCCCTCCTGACCCTTTATGGAAGGACGAATGCTTCTGCTCATTTCTCAGAATTAGGAAACTTATTCTTATACTTTGGGACCATTATCAAGCAAAAAGGAGAAGAAAAGAATTAGGAAACTGAAATCAGTTGACCTAGTACTTAGAAAATTTTCATTGTTCACCCAGCTCATCCTAGGTAGAACTTTTTAGCTACAAAGCCAGGGTTTCATTCATTGTCTCCACTACCTAACGGATGTCCCTGCCCTAGGCAGGACACCACTGATCATTAGGACAAAATCCTAGATGTCTGTCTTGTTAAATTAGTTTAAATTGTTATTGGCCAAGCACTGTGGCTCACATCTGTAATCCTAGCACTCTGGGAGGCCAAGGTGAGTAGATTGAGCTCAATTAGAGACCAGCCTGAGCAAGAGCAAGACCCCATCTCTACTAAAAATAGAAAAAACTAACCAGGCATGGTGCTGCAGCACACTTGTAGTCCTAGCCACTTGGGAGTTTGAAGCAGGAAGATCACTTGAACCCGGGAATTTGAGGTTGCTGTGAGCTATGATGCCACTGTACTCCACCCTGGGCAACAGAGGGAGACTCTGTCTCTGAATGAATGAATGAATGAAGGAATGAATGATAATGTTACTGTTATGAATAATAACAGTCTAAGTAGTTTTTTCTAACTTTCATATTTCTTTCGCAGACCAATCTTTGTTCACAAACACTGAGTGAGATTAGATGAGGCTCAGGGAGGCGGAATGAATCACCAGTTTGAGGCTAATCCCAGCAGAGAAATTGGGTTTCCTGGCTCCTTGCTAAGTGTATATATGACCTACGATGAGAGCGTAGGGGGATTTAAAACAATCGTCTTTGTTTTTAAGTTTGTTTTTAAGATGGGAAGAATATCTGTCCCGTGACCAGATTCCCAGCCTGACCTTGAGTTGTTACACTGTGATGATACATGTAGGTCAAGCTGGTCTCAACTCCACAAATGCTAAAATGTTTCATCTTTGTCCTCCTCCTCCACTCACCCTCACCTCCTCCCATGCCCTGAAGTAGCCTGCAGGGCCTTCTCTCACTTGTTCCAGGGCCTGATGTCAGAGACCATGGACCAGCCGGCTGAGGGTCCTGGGGAGGGCAGTGATGGCAGCATGGAGCCGGGTACCTGCCAGGAGCTTCTGCACCGACTGCGGGAGCTGGAGGTGCAGCACAGGGTGGGGGCGTGGGGGGAAGGGCAGTGCCAGTCAAATCCACCCTTCCGTCTCAGGTTAGTGCATGTCTTTGGGGGTGTGGGTGGGCCCTCTTCTCAGCCTGTTTGCCAGGCTGGAGGAGAGCTGGGCCTGTCTTTTCAGAGCTGCTCTGAAAAGCAATTTCCTTGCTCTTAGCTCTCCAGCCTAGGTGGCAGCTCAGGAAGAGAAAGCAGGCACAGAGAGTGCTGTCCTAACTCCTGAATCTCTCCCTCCTTTAACTCTCCCACACTTTCATCCCTGCCAGCTCTGGGGAGAAAGGGGTGGTCACAAGCCACAGGAGGAAGGGGTTGGATGACCCAGGCTCAAGAGTTGAAGGACAGGACACAGATCCTGAAATCAAGGCCTTCGCCACAGCCTTAAGACCTGCCCACACCCCCGTCCTCCTCTGACCACCTCCCTCCTCAGGTCCTCCTGGCCACTGCCTCCCCAGCCCACTCAGCTTTGTCCACTTGCTGCCCCTGCTTAGCCTCTGTGGGCCTCCCCAGAAGAACCTATTCAAGCAAGAGCAGGAGTGTGGCTAGTAGACTCCTTCCTCAGTAGGAGTGTGCTCTGGGGAAGAATAATCCCCAAAGCCGCCTTTTTGCCCTTCTCCCTCACTCCTGCAGGCAGAGAACTCGGCTCTTGCTCAGGCCAATGAAAACCAGCGGGAGACTTACGAGCGCTGTCTGGACGAGGTCTGTGGGGTCTGCAGTGGGACTGCTGGGGAAGAGAATGGGGAGTTCATAGCCTGTCTGCTCCAAGTAGAAGGTGGATCAACTTTGCCTTGGGCTTTCTGTCCCCAGGTTGCCAACCATGTGGTGCAGGCCCTGCTGAACCAGAAGGTGAGTAGCCATAGGTGACAGTCTTACCCCTAAACCCAGCCACCCTGGGGAGAGGCCCTGGGTACATCAGGAGAGGTCCTTCCTGGGGACCCCTGAGCTTAGCCTGCTCAGCTAAGGTTTCACTAGCAGCATGGAGAAGGTGGCCTATTGGCCTCCACTGGCCCCTGTCCCACCTTAGGCAGGTCCATTCTGTTCTACCTGGAAGCAGGGGTGAGATTAGGTGAGGCCAAGTTGCTGAGCTGTGAGAACTGATTTGGGTTTGAACCTTCCCTTATCCTGGCCCCACAGTTGGCTTCTCCAGGCTGTCATGGCCCTTACAGCAGTTAATGATGTGAGCATACTGGCATCTAAATATTTACACACACACTAGGGATAACTTCTTGATATGTGAGCCACTTTGACTACAAGGTCTTCCTCTGTCTTATATAGGCCCTTCTTTGATGTGTGGCTTCTAAGAGGCAGGGGGTTGGCTCCAGGGATGGGAAAGGTGACAAAGAATTCGGCACCCCCAGAAGGTGCTAGAACTACACTCTTAAAAGGAGGCTACAGGAGAAAGGCCTGCCTAGCAGAGATCCTGGACCCTCTGGGCAAGATGAAAAGGACTGGCTCATACTGCTGTCCCTCTCCCCCCGTGGTGTAGGACCTTCGAGAGGAGTGCATCAAGCTGAAGAAGAGGGTGTTCGACCTGGAGCGGCAGAACCAGATGCTGAGCGCTCTGTTTCAGCAGAGACTCCAGCTCACGACAGGCTCTCTCCCTCAGGTGGGCACTGGGCTTCTCTCTCCTTCTCATAGCCCTGCCTCCCCCACCCCTTCAGCATCACTCTCCTTTCTTACCTCACCTAGACAAGCAGTCAGTGGACCTGCCATTCTGGGGGCTGTGGCTATCCAGAGAAGACCTGCCCAGCCTGATAGTTTTGTACCTTGGATGGGGTGCAAATTACGTGGGTCCCCTCAAGCTTGACACCCCACCCCCCACCATCCCCAGTGCCCCTCCCAGCTGGATAGTACCCATTTCTGTTGACAAAGGTTTGCACTTACTCCTACCCTGGGTGCGGAGATGGGTGGAGGCTGTAAATGAAATTATTTCAAGCTTCCAAGAGGCCTCTTTGGCCACTGATGCAGCCTGTATTTGGCCATGGGCGGGGGTGAGGCTGAGTGTCACAGAGAGGTCAGGAAAGGCAGTGCAGTCTTGATAACCATGTACACAACCAGTTGTATGTACCAACTCCACGCATGCTCACAAACATGGTCTCTGCCACTCACCCTGACCCCTGCCTTCCCCAGGAGAAGGAGGAGGCTATTGGGAATGAATCTTGGGCTTAGTGAAGATGTCACTTGAGGTTACTCTGTTGGGAACCTCCACAGAGGGGTGAGACATAGGGGGGAGGGCCAGGAGCAGCTCCAGGTGCCTAAAGTGGGCAGTGGGTTATTTCCAAGGTTTTCAGCCCTTCTCACTTTGACAAGAAAAAAAGCACTCTGTGTAGGGTGTGTTGTATGTGTGTGTGTGTGTGTGTGTGTGTGTGTGTCTGTCTGTCGGTCGGTCTTTCTGATGCAAACCAGGCAGCTCTGGGCTCCAGGCCCCTAAGCAGGGAGCCCTTCCATTCACTCGGAAGCCTGAACCCTTGCAGAGGAAGCCCCTTGTCACCATGGCTTTCTGGAGCCCCCTTCTTACCAGGCAGGTGCAGAGCAGGGTCTGACTCAGCAGTGGTGACTATAGTCCTCCCTTCCCTACATCTGTCCTTGCTGTCATGATTGCCCTGGAATCTCCAGAGGCTGACCACACCAGCCAAGCCCAACCCCCTACTATACACTTGTCGGTGATTAATGATCCTCCAGACTATCCTTCAAGTGTTAATTATTTGCTGAAATGAATTCTGGGACCTCTGCCTTGGATGGTATCCCTAAGTTAAGGATGCTTCTTAGTTGGGTGACATTGGGCAAATTATTAACTTTATAGTTTTTTCCTTATAAATGGGTATAGAAATACCCATATTACAGGTGTTGTGCAGATTAAATGAGATACTGTGTAGTGCTTGGCCACATGCACATTACTAGGGGCTAGTCAGTAAGTGCCAGCTATTTGTCATTAATGTGGTTCCAATGTTGTGCTTTGCTAGGAAAGCTTCTTTGCACAAGTGCACATTAAGCTCATATTGTAAGCAGCGCCTTTTCCAACACATTTGGAATTGGACTGAATCACAGGGATCTACCTAAGGGCTGTGACCTGTAGAAAACATGACCCTGGAAGGCTGGGACTGCTGGGAGCTGAGGCAGCTACAAAGCATCCAAGAATCCAGGGGGCAGCGGGGAGAAGTCTTCAGAATAGGGCTAAGAAAGGTTCCTCTAAAGAGATGACATCAGGCCTGGCCTTGACAAAGGGGAGATTTAAAAAGAGTGGTGTAGGGGTTGGGAAGAAGAGCAGCAGAAGCAGAGATCCATGGGTAGGGAAGCCTAGGGAGGAGCAAGCCATTCTTCTTGGCAGGAGCAAAGGATCTGTGAAGGGACAGTGAGTGAGAGCAAGCTGGAGATGGCATGAGGGAAGAAGCAGTGTCGGGAGAGGAACTGGCAGACAGGCCCAGGATGCTTGTCACATTCACATTTATTTTCATGGGCAAGGAGAAAAAGTTGCTTTAGGCTGTCTTGAACATGGAAGACTGAAAGGCCACCAAACCAGGTTAAGGAGACTGATTAGATTGCTGAGGGCATTCAGGCCAGACGTGGGAGATGTGGTGGGTTGAAGGAACTGGCTGCAGCTGGACAGAGAGGAGGCTGAGAGATGCTGCAAAGGCAGGATTTCAAGCCTGCAAAGACAGAGGGAGAGGAAAAAGTTAAAGCTGATTCATATCTAGTCAGGATGCCTGGGAGAAGGAAATTACATTTTCAAGGACTGAGAAAGAAGTGCCCATGATTAGATCCTACTTATGCAATCCTCAGAGTCGATGTTTCACATGGGACCAGGTAGGGGAAACTAGAAATGCCATCTCCTTTCTAAGACCATCTAAGACCAATAATTGCAGCCTCCCTGTGGTCCTTGCATGACTGGTAGTCAGAGCTGGAAGGGACCTTTGCAGTATCCCTCTGTGTAATAGGGAGGAAAAACACAGAAAAGCAGCATACTCCTGGAGCTGGCATTGATACCCAAGGGTAGACTGCCACTGCCCACTGAGCCGCGGGCATTCCTGTTTCTGCAAAGCCCTCTGACCAGTCCCTTCCCTGGTACCCTGGCTTGCACCGTCTTTATATCTTGCTGTGTTGTGTTTCTGAGGCTCATCTTCCTGGTAGGTGGGCGAGGAGAAATCCTGAGGAAATGCTCTTGGATGGGAGGGCCTGGCTTTGTGAGGGAGCAGGGACCCGGGGCCAGACAGCTACTTTGCGAACTCTGCTTCTCTCTTTACAGATCCCACTCACCCCACTCCAGCCACCATCAGAACCACCAGCCTCCTCTTCCATGAGCTCCGCTGAGGGACCAGCCACCTCATTGCCTCTGGGGCACTGTATTGGGCAAAGAGAGGTAGGAGAGAATAGGGCATAGTGGTCTGTGGCCTTGCTGGCTAGAGGCTGGTCAGTCAGCAATGAAAGGCATTGCTGTTTCCTGCTGGGTCCCAGGAGAAGGGCTGTTTCCCAGTGCACAGACTTGTCTAAGCTGGAAGTGTGAGCCCTCAGCTGTCAGCCTCATGCCAAGAAAAACAGATCCCCCCCACCCCACCCACTGCCCCTCTGAGCGATGCATTAGTAATTCTGTAAGAGTCAAGAGTCGTGGTTAACACTTAATGAACTCTCGTTCCATGCCAGGCGCCATGTGGAACACCCAGGATCTCATTTGTCTTACTTTATGAAATTAAACATAATTACCATCCCATTTTACAAATGACATAATGAAGTAGCTCAGAGGTCAGAAAACTTGCAGAAGGTCATGTAGCTAGGTAGAACCAGGACTTGAACTTGTACAGTCTGACTCAAGAGCCTGTGTAGTTAACTACTATACCAGACTGAAGTACACACAAGAAGGGGCCTAACAGGGAGGGGTTTGTGTAGAGTCACCCCCAGTCCCCTTCTGCTGGGGATCAGCTCAGCAGGGCCAGTTGTCTGACCTGAGAAGTCCTGGGCTTGCCTGCAGTCTCTGACTTCGGGCTTGCACATCACACCCTCTTCTTGAGTGCTCTTTCTGGAGCCTGAAATAGACAGGCCTTTCTTCCCTGGGACAAGCACAGAGGTAAGAGTTGTAGGCGGTCAGCCCTGCTGATTCACACAGCTGGGCCGGTAGGGGGCTGAGATAGCCAAGCAAGAGGTATGGGGTACCCACCCTACCAAAGGCGTGCCCAGGAAGAAGAGTTGCAGTAACAAGGGCTCAGCAACCCTTGAGGAAGCTGAGCCGTCATACCCCGGTTGCTATGAATTCCTTTTGGAGACATAGGTGCAAGCAAGCCAGCTCTGATCCTGGCATATGCAGTTATGCCCAGCCTAGGGGCTAGAATTGAAAAAGGAACCCACTTGCATATGGTCTCCTCCTCATGCTATCTCTTCCCCAAGGTGTGTTGGGAGCAGCAGCTGAGGCCAGGAGGCCCAGGCCCTCCGGCCGCACTACCCCCAGCACTGGACGCCCTATCCCCGTTCCTGCGGAAGAAAGCCCAGATCCTAGAAGTGCTGAGAGCCCTGGAAGAGACTGACCCCTTGCTTCTGTGCTCCCCTGTCACCCCCTGGCAGCCTCCAGGCCAAGGTCCTGGCTCCCCAGAGCCCATCAACGGCGAGCTGTGTGGCCCACCCCAGCCTGAACGTTCACCCTGGGCCCCCTATCTGCTGCTGGGCCCTGGTGGCCTGGGAGGCTTGCTGCACTGGGAGCGGCTCCTGGGGGGTCTGGGAGGTGAAGAGGGTACTGGGCAGTCCTGGGTCCCTAGCAGAGTACCCCCCCAGGCCCAGGGGACCAGCTCTGGCCCACACTGTGCCCCGGGCAGCAGCTCCTCCTCCTCTTCTGATGAGGCCGGTGACCCCAATGAGGCACCCAGCCCTGACACACTGCTTGGGGCTCTGGCCCACAAACAGTTGAACCTGGGCCAGCTCCTTGAGGACACAGAGTCTTATCTACAGGCCTTCCTGGCCGGGGCTGCAGGCCCACTTAATGGGGACCACCCAGGTCCCAGGCAGTCATCTTCCCCAGACCAGGGGCCCCCACAGCTGGCCAAGTCCAAAGGCCTCCCCAAGTCAGCTTGGGGTGGAGGTACCCCAGAGGCCCAGAGGCTGGGCTTTGGTGTTACCTCAGAGGACCACGGGCCCCTCCCTTTCCTCAGCATGTTTATGGGTACAGGGGATGCCCCACTGGGCTCCCGGCCTGGCCACCCCCACTCATCTCAGGTGAAAAGCAAGCTCCAAATTGGCCCCCCTTCTCCTGGGGAAACCCAGGGACCTCTTCTGCCCTCTCCAGCCAGAGGTCTCAAGTTTCTAAAGCTGCCTTCCACCTCAGAGAAGGTCCCCAGCCCAGGAGGCCCTCAGCTAAGTCCCCAGCTGCCACGGAACTCTCGAATCCCCTGTCGGAACAGTGGCTCAGATGGCAGCCCCTCCCCACTGCTGGGCCGCAGGGGTCTGGGTGGAGGAGAACTGTCCCCAGAGGGGGCGCAGGGCCTACCCACTAGCCCTTCGCCCTGCTCTACAATCCTGGAGTCTGCACAGCTCAAACCACCCCTACCAGCTTTGTCCACCACGCTCTCCCCAGGACCAGTGGTATCTCCCTGCTATGAGAATATCCTGGACCTTTCCCGGAGCACGTTTACAAGCCCTTCCCCAGAGCCACCTCCATCCCCACTGCAGGTGCCCGCATACTCACAGCTGACTCTGGAGGTACCACAGGCCCCTGAGGTCCTCAGAAGTCCTGGAGTCCCCCCCAGCCCTTGCCTCCCAGAAACCTACCCTTATGGGAGCCCCCAAGAGAAGAGTTTGGACAAGACAGGCCCGGAGTCTCCCCATCCTGGTCGCAGGACCCCAGGCAACTCATCCAAGAAGCCTGGCCAGGGGTCAGGGCGGCGACCTGGTGATCCTGGCAACACACCTCTGCGGGACAGACTGGCAGCCCTGGGAAAACTGAAGACAGGCCCTGAGGTGCCCCTGGGCCCAGAGAAGAACGGAGTGCCAGCCAAGCCTGGCACTGAGAAGGCCCGGGCACCAGGGCGGTCAGGGGAGAATGCTGGAGACACAGTGTCCCCCAGACCCCCTGAGCAGCCAGAAACTAAAGGGGCCCTGCGGGGGGTGGTGGCCTTAGGCACAAACAGCCTGAAGCAGCAGGAACCTGGACTCAGTGGGGATCCTGGAGCCCGGGTCTACTCTTCCCACTCCATGGGGGCGCGGGTGGACCTGGAGCCTGTCTCACCAAGAAGCTGCCTCACCAAAGTAGAGCTGGCTAAGAGCCGGCTGGCAGGGGCCCTGTGCCCCCAGGTACCTCGTACCCCTGCCAAAGTGCCAACCTCAGCCCCCAGCCTGGGCAAGCACAATAAGAGCCCTCACAGCAGCCCTACAAAGCTACCTTCCAAGTCTCCCACCAAGGTGGTGTCCCGACCCGGGGCCCCCCCAGTCACCAAGGAGCACTCCAAACCTGACAAGGGGAAGGGCCCACTGTGGGCAGACTGTGGTGGCACCACTGCCCAGCCCACACACCCAGTGCCTGGCCCCACTGACCCAAGCCAGGGCCCTGAGGGGCTGGCCCCACACTCAGCAATTGAGGAGAAGGTGATGAAGGGCATTGAGGAAAATGTGCTGCGGCTTCAAGGCCAAGAACGGGCCCCAGGCACCGAGGCCAAACACCGCAACGCCAGCAGCATCGCCAGCTGGTTTGGCCTTAAGAAGAGCAAGCTGCCAGCACTGAACCGTCGCACAGAGGCCACCAAGAACAAGGAAGGTGCTGGTGGGGGCTCCCCACTCCGGAGGGAGGTAAAGATGGAAGCCCGGAAGCTGGAGGCTGAGAGCCTCAACATCTCCAAGCTGATGGCCAAGGCAGAAGACCTGCGCCGGGCACTGGAGGAGGAAAAGGCCTACCTGAGCAACAGGGCCCGGCCCCGGCCTGGGGCCCCAGTCGCAGGATCCAGCATGGGGCTGGGCCAGGTGCAGGGCCAGCTAAGCAGTGTGTACCAGGGTGCAGACACCTTCATGCAACAGCTGCTCAACAGGTGAGGGTCTGAGACCAGCCGGCAGGTGCTTACTGGGCTGGGGGCACTTTTCCCTCTGGCACACCTAAGTCTGGAGCTGGGCCTGCCTTTCCTGGGAGTTTGGGACCTTCACAGGTCAAAAGGAGTAGGATGCCACCAAAGTGTCTTAGCATCTTAGGGCCTGAAGGGAAGATCCAGGACTTGCATCAAAAGTCCAAGCCTAGGGACTTGACTCCGAGTCCAAGTCAAAAGTCTGAGTCTACATTCCAGCTCTCCTCCTTGCTTGCCTCTGATGTCAGATGTTAGACATCAGGCTTGCCAAGACCCAGTGCCATTTGAGAAGAGTCAATTGTCCGTAACTTCCTGGATAATCTCCATGTCAAATGAGGTAGCTTGTTGAAGGTACCTGTGTATGGTAGTTAAGTGAGTGCTAGATCCTACCTATAGTTTGATGAAGGTCATCTTCCTGAGGAAAGGGACAAGGAGGTTCCTCTTTCCCATCTTGCCCTTTGGCACCTGAACAGGAGCTGTGGTTTTAGCGAAGGAACTCTCCCATCTTGGGGTTGCTCTGTCTCGGCCAGATAAGGCAGATGGTGCACAGGAACTGGGCCTCAGGTAGGGTGTGTGGTCTGGACAGTAAGGATGCTCAGAAGTTCAGCTGGAGGAGGGTGTGTTGCCCCTGAACCTGTCTCTGACCAGGCCTGAATGTCTACTTGTAAACACTATTGAGCAGTCCCTAGGCTTGATACTGGGTATTTTAGGGGCATTCTCCCACCTTCTCCCTACCCCTGCTGTTCCTTTGGAGTTTTCCCCAGGTTCCTGCCTATTGCCAGTGTCAGGAGGGGTTGATAGGAACAACCACCAGCAATTTGTCCCCTTCCCCAGGGTAGGGTGGCAATGAGTGTATCCCTAGGCCCAGCACCATTGGAGGGTGCAGGGCTAGAATGTGGCAAGGTGGGGGGCTTGGGCCTCCCTCACCTCTGCACCATTGCCTCTAGGGTGGATGGCAAGGAGCTGCCATCCAAGAGCTGGCGGGAGCCCAAACCTGAGTATGGGGATTTCCAGCCAGTATCCGCTGACCCCAAGAGTTCCTGGCCAGCCTGTGGGCCCAGAAATGGCCTGGTGGGCCCTCTTCAGGGCTGTGGAAAACCTCCTGGAAAGGTAGGTTTTGGGGGCAAGGTCTGGGTAGAGGTGCCTGGCTCTCTGGCCCTGTCAGTTCTCTTACCTCCTAGAGGGCTCCCCTTCCCTGGGGCCTGGAAGCTGCTGTATGCCTCCTGGTCTCCACATGGGGAGCTAGGGAGAGGAGAGAGGCTTCATTAGGGCCAGTAGTCTACAGAGACTCAGACCCATGCTCCAGGAGCCCTAATGCTGCTACCCCACACTCCCGTACCCATATTCCTACTCCCCAGAGGCATGGGAGGGTCTGGGGTAAGACAGAAATGGACTCTGAGGTCTCCTGTACCCCATACAGCCCAGCATCGAGCCAGGGAGGCGGGAAGAGATGCCCTCAGAGGACAGCCTGGCCGAGCCAGTGCCTGCCTCCCACTTCACAGGTCAGCAGGGCCCAGGGGCTGAGGATTGGGCCTGCACCTCACCCCTTGCCAACTCCACTCTTCCTGTCACTAGCGCAGGTGCCAGACTCTGAGCCACAGGCACTGCAGCTTCATAGAAGCCAGTCTCCTCCCTAACCTCAGGGGTACACGTTCCACCCTCCCCACCCAAGCCCAGGTGGTTAGTGGAATGGGCCTGTGGAGCCAGCAGTGCCCCAAGTAGGGTACAGTCTTGCAGGTGGAAAGCTGCAGGAGGGCAGAGGGGCTGACCAGCCTCCCCCTTGACATGCCCTTCCCCTCCCCAGCCTGTGGCTCCTTGACTCGAACCTTGGACAGTGGCATTGGGACCTTCCCACCCCCGGACCACAGCAGCAGTGGGACCCCCAGCAAGAATCCTCCCAAAACCAAGCCACCACGGCTAGAACCCCCGCCTGGGGTGCCCCCAGCTCAGCCCCAACCCCTTACCAAAGTCCCCCGCCGTGCACACACGCTGGAGCGGGAGGTGCCCGGCATAGAGGAGCTGCTGGTGAGCGGGCGGCACCCCAGCATGCCGGCCTTCCCTGCACTGCTCACTGCCACTCCAGGCCACCGGGGCCATCAAACCTGTACTGATGGTGAGTGTCTAGGTGGGGGTTGGGACGTCCCTGGGACCTGGACAGCTTCATCTACCTTCCCCTTGTTTCTGGACAGATTCCTGTGAGGATCCAGGCCCTACCCATCCTGTCCAGCTGGCCAAGAACTGGACCTTCCCCAACACAAGGGCGGCTGGCAGTTCCTCAGACCCTTTCCTATGCCCACCCCGACAATTGGAGGGGCTGCCCAAAACCCCCTTGGTGAGAACTGCAGACGGGGAGAGAGAATAGGACTTGGGGACAGGAGAGAGTGATGTGGGGAACCGGCTTCCGCAGGGAGGCGTGCCTGTGTCTTGCAGTCTCAGTCCAGTGCTGCCCACTGAGGGATCTCCCTGCTGCAGGCCACCTACTGGCCCTGCTCACACACCTCTCTTGGGGGAAGGGTTTCTGTCCCTCCCCAGGACCTTGGTAGGACTAAGTTGTTCCAACCTGCTTCTTCTGAGGTGTGCCCCTTGGGGTAACCCCTGTTCTCCCCCATCAGTGGGCAGAATGCCCCTCAGGCCCAGGGCCTCTCAGCTGGGCCAGGAGGTGGAGAGGAGCCACCTCCTAAGCTGCCTGCTCTTCCCCAGGCCCTGCCCATGGACCAGAAGCGGAGCCAGGAGCCCAACCGCCCATCCCCTATACCCCAGGGCCCAGCGTTTGGAGGTAGCCGCACCCCTAGCACATCGGACATGGGTGAAGAAGGCAGAGTGGCCAGCGGGGGCCCTCCAGGGCTGGAGACCTCAGAGTCGCTCAGCGACTCGCTGTATGACTCACTGTCCTCCTGCGGGAGTCAGGGCTGAGGGGCTGCACCACACCACGGTCCCCTCTGGAGTTGGGGACCACAACTGGACCAGCTCTCTTCATGCCCCACCACCTCAGAGCCAGTGGGGCCCCTCCCTGAAGGGACCAAGGAGGAAGATGGACAAGAAGGTGAGGGGGCCCCTGGCACACCCCACTGCTCACCGCTGCTGTGGATGAGATGGCCGTGCTCAGCTCAGGGAGAGACCCAACCCTTGGTCCCTTCTCTCACCCAGACTAAGGCTTCTCCTTTGAGGGGCTGGAGGCTTGAAGCTACTGTGTCCCAGCCTGCCAGCTCCTACTTCAGGCTGAGCCATCTTGTGGTGCTGGGCTTACTGCCCGCCAACTGTGCCATCTCTGCCCCAAAGCCCCACAGGGCCACTCTGGAGGCCCTGTGCTGGTGGAGTTTGGGGGGCGGGGGACAAGTTGCCTTCTCTCTCTACCCTGGTCCTCCCTGCTGTCTGGATGGTGCTGCCCTCCCCTGCCCCGGGTCTTTGGGGTCGGTCTGTCAGTCTTTTTCTTTTTTCTTTTTTCTTTTTTTTTTAATATTAAAGCGCCTGGCCAGGTCCCCGCCCCATCCCTGCATTGCGGTTAATTTATCTGTTCTTGACGCAGCTGTTCTGCTGCTGCCTCTGCTTCTGCCATATCCCTAATAAAATGGGGGGGCCCTTCTCTGCCCTGACTCGGCTTGTTGTGTGGAAGAACTCGGGGATGGATGGGTGGGTGGAGACCACATGGGCACCAGATTGAAGGGCCCCTAGTTCACTTGTCAGGTGAGCTGCCTGGAGTCACCCTGAAAGGTCACAAGGGGTGGGGGGACAGAGGCCTGCATCAGCCTGGAGTGGTACTTGGGTTTGGGCAGGCAGAAAGGCAACCCCTTGGAGAGCGAGGTGGAGGAGGCTACTATAACGCACTCAAGCCTCGCACAGACCCAGTGAAATGGGACAGGCAACTCAACTTCAGGGGCTGAGGGCAGATACAGTTAACTCTCTGTAGCCTCCTTTGCCACCTTCTAATCTCTCTTCAAACACTAGGCGTTCCCCCAAATCCTCTGGTCTCTTTTTCTACCTCCCATTTCAACTAGCAGTTCCTTTGGCTCTGAAGGTCTTAGTTTAGGAAAGACAAGGCAGAAATGAGGCTGTGGGGATGGGTCCGGGCTTCTAGGGCTTATTTTGGATTCTCTGCATGGCTTGAAGAAGCCATGGGTGGTCATGGCCCTCAGCCCATCTCATACTGGCCAGCCAGGTGGGGCCTAGGAAGGCTGCCTTCCTGCCCAGGCTGCAAGGTATGGCATAACTTGTCCAGTGCACCCATCTGACACAGCCTACAGTTGCCACCTCCCCATAACATACAGCTCTGAAGGCCACCTAGGCATCATGGATGCTTGGAACCCCTGGTCTTGTGGCTGGGACTCTAGAAAATTCTTGTGTGTGAAGTGGAGGCCCTATAGTAGACACATAGTCAACATGTCCCCTCTGTGTTGGCACCACAGACTAGCTGAGCCACAGTCAGGGATGCCTGGACAGGAATTACCACCAAGCCCCTTCAGAACTCACTTATTCCACTGGACACCAGTCCTGGACTCTGACCAGACCAAAGAGGGTTGGGGGGGGGGGGGGTGAGGTTGTCAGCTCCTTCTGGCTGTGTTTCTCTAGGCCCTGGGTGCACCCTGGGAGCAGTGAAATAACACCCTCATTAAAATAAACACCTGCCAGCCAGGCAAGGTGTTACATGCCTGTAATCCTAGTACTTTGGGAGGATGGGAGAGGAAGGATGGCTTGAGGCCAGAAGATGTAGGCTGAAGTGAACTATGATGACACCACTGCACTCCAGCCTGAGCAACAGAGTGAGACCCTGTCTCAAAAAATAAATACAGGCCAGGCACAGTAGCTCATGCCTGTAATCCTAGTACTCTGGGAAGCTGAGGCAGGTGGATTGCTTGAGTTCAAGAGTTCGAGACCAGCCTGAGCAAGATCGAGACTCTGTCTCTACCAAAAATAGAAAAACTGAGGCAGGAGCATTACTTGAGCCCAGGAGTTTGAGGGTTGCTGTGACCTATGACACCTTGGTACTCTACCCAGGGTGACAGAGTGAAACTATGTCTAAAAATAAAATAAAATAAAATAAAAATAACCATATTGACCAGCCTCAAGACTCCTAACTCTCACCACAGCACTGTGGAGAAAGCAGCATCATTGTCTCCGGAGAAAACACTGTGACACAGAAACACTGGTGATTGCTCAAGGCTGAGAAGTGATGGGTTCCTTTGGGAGTAGCTTTGCTTTCTTCTTCTTTCACTTTAATCTCTTCTTTTTGGCCTATGGATCATACCTATTGGGCGGGGCTTGCAAGCACTGATTGAGAAAGTCTTAGCCACGGCGTCTGGATTTTGTTTCATTTTGAGACAGAGATTAATTACACTTTGTTGCGAGAAGAGGGGAGGAGAGGGGAGGGGAGGGGAGGGGAGAAGAGAAGAGAAGAGGAGAGAAGAGAGAAGAGAGAAGAGAGAGAAAAGAGAAAAGAGGAAAAGAAGAAGAAAAGAGAAAAATTAGCTGGACATGGTGGTAGACACCTGTAGTCCCAACTACTTCAGGAAGGTGAGGCAGGAGGATCGCTTGAGCCCAGGAATGTGGGGTTATGGTAAGCTATGATGATGACACTGCACTGTGTGCACTCCAGCACAGGTGACAGAGCGAGACCTGTCTCAAAAAAAAAAAATTTTTTTTTGAAAATTAGGCCAGACCAGCTGGCCGCATTGGTCAGACTTTCACCTTAGCATTCTGTTCTTCCTACCTCCCCCTTGCAACCTCTGCCTCTCTCCCTCCTGTTTCCCTTGGCAAATGTCATCGTTGAAGAAATTAAGACTTAGAGAGGGTCAAGTCAGATGTCTTGGTTTTGTTTAAAAGTCAGGATCTCAGTGGGGCACCATGGCTAGCTCCTATAATCCTATCATTCTGGGAGGCCTTCTGCCTTTTTCTAGAAAATGTCCTCAAAATGTTAACTGAGTTTTTGTCTGGGTTGCCAGTAGTTTTTATTTCCTTCTTCATCTTTTTCTAGATTTTTTACAAGTAATATGCTTTGTTTTCCTTATTACAAAGTTTGGGCTGGACATGGTGGCTCATGCCTATAATCTCAGCACTTTGAGAGGCCAACGCAGGGCAATCTCTTGAGGCCAGGCATTTTGAGACCAGCCTGGGCAACATAGTGAGATCCTATCTCTCTCTCTTTTTTTTTTTTTTTTTTTTTTTGAGACAGAGCCTCTTGAAACAGAGCCTCAAGCTATTGCCTAGGTAGAGTGCTGTGGCATCACAGCTCACAGCAAACTCCAACTCCTGGGTCTCCCAGGAGTTGTGGTAGGCACCTGTAGTCCCCGCTATTTTTTGGTTGTAGTCACCTGTTGTTTGGCAGGCCAGGGCCAGATTTGAACCCGCTAGCTCTGATGTATGTGGCTGGCACCTTAGCTGCTTGAGCTACGGGTGCCACCTGAGATCCTATCTCTAAAAAAATTTTTATTTAATGGTGGTGTGCACTTATAATCCCAGCCACTCAGGAGGGTGGACTGGAGGATCACTTGAGCCCAGGAGTTGGAGGCTGCAGTGAGTTTTGATTATGCCACTGCACTCCAGCCTGGGCAACAAAGCAAGGCTCTTAAAAAAAGAAACAATTATGCTTTGTAGGAAACTCTAGATATGTACCCTCATTCTGTAATCTTGTGTGAGTTAATTAAAACATATAAAATTTTTTTTAAGCTACCTGAATTTTAAGTAAATGTGGGAAGCATTTCTATGATCTTAGGGTAGGGAAGAACTTTCTTTAAACCTTTTAAATATTATCAGCTGGGCTCAATGGTTCACGCCTGTAATCCTAGTACTCTGAGAGGCCAAGGGCAAAGGATCACCTGAGGTTGGGAGTTTGAAACCAGCATGAGCCCAGAGCGAGACCCCCATCTCTACTATAAACAGAAAAATTAGCCAGGCATGGTGATGCGTACCTGTAGTCCCAGCTACTGGGAGGCTGAGACAGAAGGATTGCTTGAGCCCAGGAGTTTTGTTTTTTTGATTTTTTTTTTTGTGAGACAGAGCCTCAAGCTGTTGCCTTGGTTAGAGTGCTATGGCATCATAGCTCACAGCAACCTCCAACTCCTGGGCTCACAGCAACCTCCAACTCCTGGGCTCACAGCAACCTCCAACTCCTGGGCTCCAGCAATTCTCTTGCCTCCACCTCCCAAGTAGCTGGGACTACTGGTGCCCGCCTGGGGCAAAAAATAGTCCTGGCTATATTTTGGTTGCAGCCGTTGTTGTTTGGCAGGCTGGGGCTGGATTCGAACCCGCCAGCTCAGATGTATGTGGCTGGTGCCTTAGCCGCTTGAGCCACATTTTATATACATAATTTTTTGTAGACATTAATCAATTATACTCCCACCAACAATATATGAGTGGAACTGTCTCTCACATCTTCCAAATCATTGAGTATTATCGAACTTCTTCCTTTTAGCCAATTTGGTAGAGATCATGTAAAGTCTTACAGCCCCGTATAAGGACTCAGGTAGAAATGGGAAACTGTTGGACAGTGATAAGAATAGACTGTAGAGAGCAAGTACAGAATCAGGAAGCCTCTGCGGGATCCCCAGCAAGAGATGGTGATGAAGTAGGTGGAATCAGTATGGACAACAGGATTTGCTAAGTAATTGATGTGAAGAGAGGAGCGTCAAGAATAGCTGTGAGGGTTCTGGAGCAAGTGGAAGGGTGAAGTGCCATTTACTGGTATGGGAAAGGCTGGGTAGAGCAGATGTAGAGGAGGGCAGAAGGTCAGGAGCTACACGTTGTCTGTGTTAAATTTGAGATGCCTGTTGGACAACATCCAAGGGAAAATGGGCATGCAGTGAGCAGTCAGCTATAGAAGTACATAAGGTTCAGAAAAGAGGCCTGGGCTGGAGATATAAATTAGTAAGTGATCAGCATGTGGATGTTATTTAAAGTCAGAGGACTGGATGAGATCACCAAAGGAGTTAGGGGAGGAAAGGTCTGAGCCCTGACCCCGGAGATACTCTATTCTGTAGAGGTCAGAGGAAACGAGAAGGAAACAGCAGGAGACCGAAAAGGTGGTCCTGGAAGAATGTGTGGTCTTGGCAAGTAAATGAAGAAAATGTTTTAAGAAAGATTAAATAATCAACTGTCAATCCTACTGATGTGTGTGGCAAAATGAGAATGGAAAATTGCCTTTTGGATTTAGCAGTATGGAGGTCATCAGTGACCTTGACAGGAGTGGCGATGGAGTGGAAGCTGTTTGGAGTGAGCAAAAGAGCAAATGGGAGAGGAAGTGTTAGAGCATGGACAACTCTCAAGAAGTAGGGGAGAAGGAAGGAGAGGGAGCTGGGTCAGGAAATGAGGTCTGCACTTTATTTTTTGAAACAGGGTCTCACTCTGTTGCCCCAGGTAGAGTGCAGTGGTGTCATCATAGTTCACAGCAGCTTCAAACTCCCAGGCTCAAGCAAACCTCAGCCTCGCAGAGTGCTAGGATTACAGGTCTGAGCCACTGTACCCATCAGGACTTTTTTCTTTTTTTAAACAAAGTCTCATTCTGTTGCCCTTGGTAGAGTGCTGTAGAGTGCTATGACATCACAGCTCACCGACACCACAGCTCACAGCAACCTCAAACTCTTGGGCTTAAGCGATTCTCTTGCCTCAGCCTCCCAGGTAGCTGGGACTACAGGGGCCCACCACAACACCCAGCTATTTTTTGTTGCAGTTGTCATTGTTGTTTAGCTGGCCTAGTCCAGGTTTGAACCCGGCTCCCTTGGGTATGTATGTGGCTGGCAACCACTGTGCTATGGGTGCTGAGCCAGGACATTTTTAAGTTTTATTTTTAAAACTATCTCATAAACAAATATTTCAAGTTCAGTATAGAGAACTTGGTTTTCCCTAAACTATTTGAGAGTAAGTTGCCAACTTGATGATCCATCATCACAAATACATTGGGTGTTATTTCCTACAAACAAGAGCATTTTCCTATCTATCTCCAATACCACCATCAAAATCAGGAATTAGCCTTTCGGCCGGAGACACCATCTTCCAGTAATTCACCAAAATGACAACCACAAAGGGAAAAAGGAGAGGCACCCGATACATGTTCTCTAGGCCTTTTAGAAAACATGGAGTTGTTCTTTTGGCCACATACATGCCAGAGATATATTGTAGATATCAAGGGAATGGGTATTATTCAAAAAGGCATGCCACACAACTGTTACCATGGCAAAACTGGAAGAGTCTACAATGTTCCCCAGCATGCTGTTGGCATTGTTGTAAACAAACAAGTTAAGGGCAAGATCCTTGCCAAGAGGATTAATGTTCATATTGAGCATATTAAGCACTCTAAGAGCCGAGATAGCTTCCTGAAATGTGTGAGGGAAAATGATCAGAAAAAGAAAGAAGCCAAAGAGAAAGGTACCTGGGTTCAACTGAAGCGTCAGCCTGTGCCACCTAGAGAAGCCCACTTTGTGAGAACTAACGGAAAGGAGCCTGAGCTCCTGGAACCCATTCCCTATGAATTCATGGCATAATAAGCATATAACATAGCACACAGGAGTACCAGTGGACCCATGTTTTTAGGTGCTGAAACCTATTTATTCCCTATGAGCTTATGGCATAATATGTGTACAGCATAGCACACCAGGATAACCAATAGCCCCCATGTAACAGTGATACAAGGTGCTGGAACCTATTTTCCATGAATTCAAAAGTCAATCAACACTTTGTCACATTCAATGGCAAGGTGCCTCCCTGAGCTACTGGAACCTCTTCCCTATGAATTCATGGCATGGTCGATACAAATAATACCGTAAAAATGTTTCTTGTTCTTTCAATACAAGTGTGATTTTTTTCCCCAAAATTAAAGCAAATTTTAAAATGTCCTAAAAAAAAAATCAGGAATTAATATCATTAGAAAACTAATCTCCTTTCACCAATTGTCCAAATGATATCCTTTATCACCAGTTGAAGACCACACGTTGCAGATTGCTCTTCAGTATGGAATAATCTAAGGCTGGGCAAGGTGGCTCATACCTGTAATCCTGGCACTCCAGGAGGCCAAGGAGGGTGGATCACCTGAGCTCAGGGGTTCAAGACCAGCCTGAGCAAGAGCAAGATGCCATCTCCAAAAGAAATAGGCCTTGTGGCGGGCACCTATAGTCCTAGATATTTGAGAGGCTGAGGCAAGAAAATATTTCAGCCCAAGAGTTTGAGGTTGCTGTGAGCTATGATGCCACAACACTCTACCAAGGGTAACAAAGTGAGACTCTGTCTCAAAAAAAAAAAAAGTCTGGAACAATTCCTCAGTCTTTCCTTTATTTGCATGAACTTGACATTTTGAAGATTATAGACCATGATTTTGGTTTGTCTCGTTACTAAGAATGTTCACTTTGATCACTTGATTAAGTTGGTGTCGGCTAGGTTTCTCCATTATAATATAGTATTTCTCTTTTTCCGGTGGCACCTGTGGCTCAGTGAGTAGGGCGCTGGCCCCATATACTGAGGGTGGTGGGTTCAAACCCAGCCCCGGCTGAACTGCAACAACAACAAAAAAATAGCCGGGCATTATGGCGGGTGCCTGTAGTCCCAGCTGCTTGGGAGGCTGAGGCAGGAGAATCACGGAAGCCCAAGAGCTGGAGATTGCTGTGAGTCCTGTGACATCACGGCATTCCACCGAGGGTGGTAAAGTAAGATTCTGTCTCTACAAAAAAAAAAAAATTTTCTCTTTTTCCCTTTATAATCAATAAGGATATGGTGGGAAGTGCTCTAAAACTATCTAGACTGGGCACAGTGGTTCTCGCCTATAATTACAGCACTCTGGGAGGGTGAAGTGGGAAGATTGCTTGAGCTCAGGAGTTCAAAACCAGCCTAAGCTAGAGCAAGATCCCATTTATACTAAATAAAAATTTTAGGCTCAGGTGGCACCTGTGGCTTAGTGAGTAGGACGTCAGTCCTATATACCAAGAGTGGTGGGTTCAAGCCCAGCCCCATCTAAACTGCAACAACAACAAAAAAATAGCCCAGCGTTGTGGCGGGCACCTGTAGTCCCAGCTACTCAGGACTAAAAGAGAATTGCCTAAGCCCAGGAGTTGGAGGTTGCTGTGAGCTGTGATGCCATAGCACTCTACTGAGGGCGATAAAGTGAGACTCTGTCTCTACAAAAAAATATATATATATATTAGGCTCTTGGTGACCATAGCTCAGTGGTTATGGTGCTGGCCGCACATACCCAGGCAGGCAGGTTCGAACCCACCTGGGCCTGCTAAATGACAATGATAACTACAACAAAAAAATAGCTGGGCATTATGGCAGGCACCTGTAGTCCCAGCTACTTGGGAGTCTGAGGCAAGAGAACCGCTTAAGCCCAAGAGTTTGAGGTTGCTATGATACCACAGCACTCTACAGAGGGCAACACAGTGAGACTCTGCTCAAAAAAAAAAAAAATTAGCTGCACACCTGTAGTCCCAGCTACTTGGGAGGCTGAGGCAGGAGGATCACTTGAACCCAGAAATTTGAGGTTGTAGTGAGCGAGGCTGATGCCATTACACTCTAGCCTGGGGTGAATGAATGAAACACTGGCAAAAAAAAGAAAGAAAAAAAAAAAAAGAAAAAGAGAGAGAAAGAGAGGGAGGGAGGGAGGGAGGGAGGGAAGAGGGGAAGGAGGGATGAAAGGAGGTAGGGAGGCGGGAGGGAGGGAGGAAGGAAGGAAGGAAGGAAGGACCTGTAGCTCAGTGGACAGGGTGCCAGCTACATACACCCAGACTGGTGGGTTTGAACCCAGCCCTGGCCTGCTAAACAACAATGGCAACTGCAACAAAAAAATAGCTGGGCATTGTGGTGGGCGCCTGTAGTCCCAGCTATTTGCGAGGCTGAAGCAAGAGAATCACTTGAGCCCAAGAGTTTGAGGTTGCTGTGAGCTGTGATGCCACAGCACCCTACCGAGGGTAATATAATAAGACTCTGTCTCCAAAAATAAAAAATAAAAAATAGTTTTAAAAATAAGTTTTTAAATAAGTTTAAAAAATAGTTTTTAAAATAAGTTTTAAAAATAAAAGATTAAAAAAGGACATGAATAAAACTATGTAAATATTTAATTTTCATCAAACTTTCTATTTATTCACTTATTTATATCAGTATAGAATTGTGGAATCATGGTTTCCTATTTTATTTAATGGTTTATAATTCATTACTATCATTATTTACTTTGATGCTAAAATTGTCTGTTTTGGCCAGTGGGAGCCCCCTTCTGCTGCTTGTGTGTTTGTTTGTTTTTAGAAATTCTTTTTTTTTTTTTTTTTTAATTAAATCATAGCTGTGTACATTAATGCAATCATGGGGTGTTTTTACAGATTCTTACCATTCTTTTTCTTTCTTCTTCTTCTTTTTTTTTTAAAGAGATAGGGTCTTGCTGTGTTGCTCAGACTAGTCTCCACCTCTTGGCCTCAAGTAATCCTCCTGTCTCAGCCTCCTGAATTGCTGGGATTACAGAAATGAACCCTAACTGAATGAATGCATGCCTAACTGCCATCATTCTTTGAGGAAGTACTTTTCTGATATAACATGCTTCCCCAACCCAGCCCTGTCATCAACATTTTTCCAGAGAGCCCTCATTTATTCTAGTAGAGAATATTTAGAAACAAAGATCTGGAAGCTGGGTATGCTCATTGCTACTTGAGTGTTGCTGCTCCCAGCCTCTAGGACTGGCATCCTTATGAAAAGGGGGAAATTGGGCACAGACAGACACACACACAGGCAGAGCACCATCAGAAGATGAAGGCAGAGATGGGAGTGATGCATTCAGAAGCTAAGGGATGCCAAATATTGCCAGCAAACCACCAGAGGCTAGGTGAGAGAATGGAACAGACTTTCCCTTACAGCCCCCAGAAGGAAACAGCCTGGCTCACCTTGACCTCAGACGTTTAGCCACCAGAAGTGTGAGACTACAAATCTCTGTTGTTTGAGCCACCAGTCTGTGGTACTTTGTTATGGCAGCCGTAGGAACAATGGAGCTGCCATAACAAAGAGGAGTTGCAGTTATTAGTAATGACAAGGAGCAGGGTGTGACCGTGAGAGCCCTTGAGGAGGGGACACTGCAAACCAGAGAGGGCAGGGTATTGGCAGGATCTGTCTTTGTGGATGTTGAAACCTTCCAGAGAGAATGAAAGCAAGGAACTATTCCTTCAAGAAAAGAGAAGTAGCCTGTGGGTTGGTACGTGAGTGGAAGAGAGAGGCGTAGTAGGTGGTATATTCCATTGACCTGAGACTCAGAGCTGAGGGATTTGGGGAAGAAGGCTCTCAAGACAGCCCTGAAGAGTAAAGAGGCTGCCTAATTCACCTCCTGGCCTGGCAGCACAAGGGGCGCAGCAGGGAAAGCTGCATCCCCTTGACTTCTGAAGTGCAGGGCCAGCAGCATCCTCCAGGGGAAGCCAGGAGCCCACTGCCACAGGAAGGCAAAGAGAACATTCTGGAAGAAGTGTACATCGGGAGCTTTGCGGATGAAGGGCTTTGAGTTCTAGCGGCCTCGATGGAAGGGCTTCAGGAGATGCGTACAGAGCTGGGAAGGTGCAGAGCTATCTGAGGATTAGAGTGTGAGGGAATGAGGGGTCATCCCACATCAGTGGGAGGAGCTACAAAATATGGCAGCTATGTATACCAGTTTACCATAGAGGGGCTCTTTCTTTTCATGGTACTTTTTGTACCTTTTGAATTTCATACCACGTAGATGAAGTCGTGGAATGGTCAGTCGCTGCAGATAGAAGAGAGGGGCAGGCTAAGGACAAATCAAGGGTTTTCAAAGAAGGCTGGAGCCCAGGGGAGGCTGAAGACCGGGAACCTCTATAGCTCCAGTATGCAGTAAAGTGGGACTTTTGTGGTTGCTGCCTCTGCCCCTAGCAGGGTGCAGAGGACTGGTTCTGGACTGGAGAAGGAAGATTGTGGGATTAATTCAAGGATGGGCTTTATTGATGAGGGAATAGAGGTGGCTGGTAGAGGCTAGATGAGGCGCTCCATAGCCTCCAGTTTGAGTGATAATCATAGTAGTGACATGTAAGAGGAAACACATAGGCTGGGCGTGGTGCCTCACACCTCTAATCCTAGCACTCTGGGAGACTGAGGCAGGTGGACTGCTTGAGCTCAGGAGTCTGAGACAAGCCTGAGCATGAGTGAGATCCAGTCTCTACTAAAAATAGAAAAAATACTAGCTGGGCATTATGGCAGGTGCCTGTAATACCAGCTACTCCAGAGGCTGAGGCAAGAGATCAGTTGAGCCCAGGAGTTTGAAGTTGCTGTGAGCTATGACACTCTACCCAGGGTGACAGAGTGAGACTCTGTCTCGAAAAAAGTAAATAAATAAAAATTAATTAAAAAGAAAAACAGCAGGCTCGGTGCCTGTGGCTCAAGCAGCTAAGGCACTAACTACATACACCTGAGCTGATGGGTTTGAATCCAACCCTGGCCCTCCAAACAACAATGATGGCTGCAACCAAAAAATAGCTGGGTGTTGTGACAGGCAGCTGTAATCCCAGCTACTTAGGAGGCAGAGACAGGAGAATCGCTTGAGCCCAGGAGTTGGAGGTTGCTGTGAGTTGTGATTCCACGGCACTCTACCCAGAGTGACAGCTTGAGGCTCTGTCTCAAAAAAAAAAAAAAAGAAAGAAAGAAAAGAAAAAGAAAAACAGCAAACATGTATGTAGCACAATGGGCCTATGCATAGTAACTCAGTTAAGCCTTGCCACAACCTTTTTAGGTAATTTTTTTTTTTTTTTTTTTTTTTTCAGTTTTTGGCTGGGGCTGGGTTTGAACCTGCCACCTCCCACATATGGGGCCCGCGCCCCACCCCTTTGAGCCACAGGCACCACCCTTTAGGTAAGTATTATTGTTATCCCCATTTTAATTTGAGAAAGAGCGAGGTTCAGAAAGCTTAAGGAATTTGTCCGAGGTCAGCAGTTGTCTATGAAGGAGCTATGAGTCAATCCTAAACAGCTCAGCCCCAGAGATTGTGTTCAAAATCATAACAGGAGTGATGCTGAGAGGGCTTTGAAAAAAGCAGGCTTAGGTGGAGGGGTTAAGGGGCAGGGCTGGGCTCGCAAAGCAACCAAGTGCAGGTGAGGCTGGGACAGAGGATGTGACAGCCAGAATGAGGTGGCTGTGAGAGTAGGAGGACTGACGTTTCCACCCTGCTGGCTGCCGGGAGGAGGAAGTGAACGCCGTGGGAGGGGTCACGTAGCAGGGTGGTAGAGGGTCAGTCGCAGCAACCCTGTGGTATCCTAGAGTGTGAGGACTCCTGGGTATAAGTCTGACAGTCATGCAGGAGAGTGAGCAGGCAGAGCACCGTGGGGGCAGAAGGCAGCTGGAGCCTTCAGGTGGCAGAAGGCCTCAGGAAATCACATCTCTTCTTTGACTCGTGGAGCCAGCAAGGTGGCGCTGAGGGCCTTCTCCAAGACAGGAGCACGCTAAGCAGTTATTTTTATCTTTTTTTTTTTCCTTTTCAGCCTCAAATATCCAGAACAGGAGTTATTTTTAAATAGCAAATGTTAGTTTGCCACGTATGTTCTCTGCTCTCGATTCTTTCAACTTAAGAATTCTAATAAAGCAATTTGGAAATTTTGTTGCCACCAGATGGTGCTATGGAGGCAGGGCCCATCTGAGAGGTTTGCAGGTCTGAACCGCCACCCTGTGGCCAGAAGAGGAAATACAGGGTGCTGTCTCCACAATTCGTGGTCAGAGTGTCAAATCCCCACATCCACTGAAAGTTTTGGAGAAAGTACAGAGACCATGACTGTGTGGACGTGATGGACATAAACTCTACTTTGTCCATATCTTCTTTGCCTGGAACTACTCCTGACAGTCCTTCCACTACCCTGGCATCACAGGGGCCACTTTTCATACAGCCAACCCCAAGATAGATGGAAGTTGCAAGGGAGCAGGAGGGACTCTGAGCCTACTTGGCCTCTGTCTTTCTGACCTTTCTTATCTCATGACACTCTGCAGGCAACCTTCCTCTCCATGCCGTGACTCCTTTTATTTCATTATTTCCTAATCCAAACACTTTGTTTATTTGACAAACATTCCCTGGGCACCCAGCAGGTGTGAAGCACTGAGCTAGACACCAGGGACCCAGAGGACAATGTGGTTCCCAGTTCTTCTGTTTGAAGCCAGACAGTCCTCAGGTGACTGGAGAGACCATGGACCCAAGCCCAGTGGAGACCTAGAAGGGGCTCCTCTAACCCAGTCCTGGGAGCTCAGAGAAGGCTTTCCAAGTGAGGTGATATCAAAAGATGTTAAGGCTTAGAGTGAATCTAAAGAAATAAAAGAAATTTAAAAGCTAATACCTGCAAGGTAGGACAGAGTAGAGCAAAGAGGGTGGGGTGAGAGTTCTGGGTGGAAAAATTAAAATGCCAGCTTGGGCCAAATACAGTGGCTTACACCTGTAATCCTAGCACTCTGGGAGGCCAAGGCAGGTGGATTCCTTGATCTCAGGAGTTCAAGACCAGCTGGAGCAAGAGTGAAATCCCATCTCTACTAAAAATTGAAAAAAACCTAGCTGGGCATGGTGGTGGGTGCCTGTAGTCCCAGCTACTCAGGATCCCTTGAATAGCCCTTGGCCCAGGAGTTTGAGGTTGCCTTGAGCTATGATGCCATTGCACTCTACTGAGGGTGCCAAAGTGAGACTCTGTCTCAAAAAAGGAAATAAATAATAAACAAACAAACAAAATGCCAACATTTAACAGTGAGGGGTCAGGTGGAACATTCTAGCATAAAAGTTTATTAGGGCTGGAGCACTGTAAGATGAGAGGACAGAGACCTGTAATCCAAGCACTCTGGGAGGCCAAGGTAGGAGGATAGAGAGCTCAGGAGTTTGAGACCATCCTGAGCAAGAGTAAGACCCTGTCTCTACTCAAAATGGAAAAATTAGCTATGTGGGAGTCTGAAGCAGGAGGATCACTTGAGCTCGGGAGTTTGAGGTTGCTGTAAGCCAGGGTGATGCAACAGTACTACCCAGGGTGATGGAGTGAGAATCTGTCTCAAAAAAAAAAAAAAAAAAAAAAAAAAAAAGTTGGGGCAGCGCCTGTGGCTCAAAGGAGAAGAGCTCCGGCCCCATATGCTGGAGGTGGCGGGTTCAAACCCAGCCCCGGCCAAAAAACTGCAAAAATAAATAAATAAATAAAATGGAAAAGTAACGTGAAAAAAAAAAAAAAGTTTATTCTTTGCCATTAGAAAAATCTCTCCAGAAATGGTGTGGAGAAAAAAACTGGAGAAACCTAAGGCCAGTGAGGAGGCTGGAACAATAATCTAGTTGAGATTCAGTAGGACAAAAAGATTTCTATACATATTTGGCACATGTAGCTCAGAGGCTATGGTGCCACCACATACACTGGGTCTGGAGGATTTGAGCCCAGTCTGGGTCTGCTAAACAACAATGACAACCACAAAAAAAATAAATAAATAAATAAAAGCTGGGCATTGTGGTGGGTGCCTGTAGTCCCAGCCACGTGGGAGGTTGAGGCAAGAGAATTGCTTAAGCCTAAGAGTTGGAGGTTGCTGCGAGCTGTGATGACACAGCACTCTACCAAGGGTGACATAGTGAGACTCTATCTCAAAAAAAAAAAATTTCCATACACTCGTGGGGGGTTGATGAGGCCCCTGGGGTTCCCAATGGACCATCAGTTCCTCAGTTTTATGAAATCATAAAATATTGGCTTTGAGTTCCATCTCAGTGGGGTATGTGTCTGTGGCTCATTCCTTTAATTGCAGAGTAATATTCCATCGTAGGGACACAACATAGTTTGTTTCTTCATTCACCTGTTGGAGAACATTTGGGTTGTTTCTAGTATGGGGTTATTACAAATAAAGCCTTTCTGAACAGGTTTTTGCATGAACACAAATTTTTATTTCTCTAGGATAAATATCCAGTTGTACAATTGCTGTGTTGAATGGTTAATAATATGTTTAATTTTATAAGAGACTGCTGGATTGTTTTCAGAGAGGCTATACCATTTTACCTTGTCACTAGCAATATGTGAAAGATCCGATTGCTCCACATTCTCACCAGCACTTGGTATTATCAGTATTTCTACATTTTTTTTGTTTATTAATTTATTTACTTTTAATTTATTAATTTATTTTTGAAACAGAGGCTTGTTCTGTTGCCCAGGCTGGAATGCCATGACCTCAGCCTAGCTTGCAGCAACCTCAAACTCTTGGGTTAAAGCCACCCTTCTGCTTCAGCCTCCTTGGTAGCTGAAACTACAGGCACCTGTCATGATGCCTGGATAGGTTTTTATTTATTATTATTATTATTTTGTTTGTTTGTTTTGAGACAGCCTCAAGGTGTCACCCTGGGTAGGGTGCTGTGGCATCATAGCTCACAGCAACCTCAAACTCCTGGGCTCAAGCAAGTTTCCTGTCTCTGTCTCCCAAGTAGCTGGGATTACAGGCACCCGCCACAATGCCCGGCTATTTTTTTTGGTTGCAGCCATCATTGTTGTTTGGCGGGCCCGGGCTGGATTCGAACCCGCCAGCTCAGGTGTATGTGGCTGGCACCTTAGCCACTTGAGCCACAGGCGCCAAGTCTTTTCATTATTTTTAATAGAGACAGGGTCTGGCTCTTACTCAGGATGGTCTGGAACTCCTGAGCTCAGGCAATCCACCTGCCTTGACCTCCCAGAGTTGTAGGATTATAGGTGTGAACCACTGCACCTGGCCTTCACAATGTTCTTTTTTTTTTTTTTTTTAAGAAACAGAGTCTCACTTTGTCACTCTTTTTTTTAAATTTTTTTTTTTATTGTTAAATCATAGCTGTGTACATTAGTGCAATTGCCTGTACCCATTCTAAGATGCACCATAGATGTGGCCCCACCCATTACCCTCCCTCCACCAAAACCTCCCCCCTCCCTTCCCCTTCCTTGGCCC